>JAJAGP010003546.1:0-70836 GCA_025084515.1 Ancistrus triradiatus
TATATATATATATATATATATATATATATATATATATATAAATAAATTAGGAAGTTACAATTGAATCCACTACTTCCCCAAGTAGGCTATTCTCTACCCCCTCTAGCTACAATATTTATACATGAACCATGTCCACCTGAACATGTACATACTTGTATTTATTGTATGAAGTCTGTCTATTGTACTATTGTCTATGCTCTCCATGTCTTGTCTTGCAGTTTGTCTTGTCTTGCACTATGTCCTTCTGTAATTGCACTGGAGATCTAGCCTAAAGGTGTTTCTTTGTACTGTACAACCCTGCTTCAGAATAATGACAATAAAGTTGAGTTGAATTGAATTGAATTGAATTAAGTAATTGTTATTAAGTAAACGCGAAATGCTTTCACCAAACCACATCATAGGTCCTCTAGTTGAGGCATCTTCTCGAGTCAAGCGCTGGGTATTTTCTGTTACTATTGCTGTGGTTTCTGTAGCAACAACCTGGGCTTGGGGCCAGCTGGTTACCCAAAGGATCACCAGGTCACACTCTCCGGAAGCCTCCTCAGACCATCACACGTCAAGCTCTACAGTGGAACCCCCAGGCAAAGAGGCGGGTTGGATGTCCAAAGACCACTTGGAGGCGATCCTGTGAATAGAAGATGAAGAGCTGTGGACTGACATACGCTGCAGAACTGTTGCTGAGGCCCTATGCTCCACGAGGAGCTCAAGGGAATAAGCAAATGGGAAATGCAATTAAGTAAATGTTAAATGGTTAAACAAAACCTAATAAATTCTAAATTGGTTACTGTATAAACACACTGTCACAACCATGTCTGTTCCAAGCTCTAGTTCCCAGCATGCTTCACTCTCGCCATGCCATCCCCAAAGTCACTGAGTACTGGATTACAGTTTTGTTATTATCATTCCCATCTATTTAAGCACTGCACTTTCACTGTTTCTTTGCAAAGGTTCATTGTTTCTTCACAAGTTACCAAGTTTCCTGATTCCTATGACTGTTCCTGTGCAAAAACCAGCTCTGTTTCTCTACTCCGATTCCCGCCTCTCATCTCTGATCTCTGCCTGGTAGAACTGATGCACAGGATTTGGACTGTTTGTGACATTTTACATTTATGTTTACATTTATATTATTTAAAAGATGCTTTTGTCCAGAGTGACATACAATTTATCATTTTTTACAACCCAAGCAATTGTGGGTTAATGGCCTTGCTCAATGATCCACCAGTGGCATCTTAGCAGAGGTGGGATTTAAACCCAGGACCTTCTGGTCTGTAGTGTGCAGTACCTTAACCACTAGGCCACCACTGTCCCAAATTTTGGTCTGCCTATCTGTGCTTCTGCCTTGTTTGTATTTCAATAAAACCCCTGAAGGTCTTACTGCACTCGCCTCTGTTTTCTGCATCATGACAGAAAACTTCACCAACCTAGATGCGGCACAAGCCAAGCTGAACCAGGGCCTTGCTGAGCAGGCAGCAGCAGCAGCAGCAGCAGCAGATAGCAGTGATTAAGCTTTCCATCACCAAGCTCCAGGCTCAACCTCAGGTCACAGCTTTGTTCCTTGCAGCTCTCCAGCAGATTGCTTACCCACCTGGCCCAATGCCTTTTCCTGAACTGGATAAGAGCTTAATCCAGCTTGCAAGAGCCCACCTTCCCTATCACATTGCCTGATAAATATGACAACAACCCAGATTTGCTCCAAGGCTTTCTTCTTCAGTGCTTCAGTATCTTACCACATCCCATTGTCCTCCTCCCAGTGCATGCAGTCTACTGTATTCTCACCACAGGTCAGTCTGTTTTCAACATGTTACTCATATTACTACATACAGCTAATGAGACTCTGAGTTTCAGCCCTGCTCGACTCTAGTATGCAGGAGAACTTTCTAGACATCGACCTGGCCAAGAGCTGGCACATACACATAGATCTTCTACCCTCACCTCTTCACGTTGCAGTGGTGGATGGACGTCTGGTGGGTACAGGCAGCAATAACCACAAAACCCAACCCTTGGACATCTCTGTGACTACATTACACACCAAGAGGACCTACATTTACCTGCTCCAAGTGCCAGTTGCTCCCCTCCAACTTAGGCTGCCTTGGCTCTGCCTGCACAACTCAGTTATCTTCTGGTCCACCTATGAAACGGTTTTCCTCATCTCCCTCATGCTTCATCCATTGTCAGCTCCAAGCCATCTCATTCTCCAGAGCTCACTTTGCCCTGCCCAGCAATGTACTACCTAACTATGCTGACCTTGCTGAGGAGATAAGTGAGAAAATGCCCACTGAACTACCTCCTCATAGTCCCTACGACTGCGCAATCATGCTCCTGGAAGAAATCATACCTCCTCATTCCTGCAGCTACCCACTTTCCACAGAGGAGTCCAAGGCCATGTGTGACTTCACCTATGAGTTTATCCACCCTTTACCTCCCGACTACTGTGGACTACTTTCTTCATTCAGAAGTGGGATGGGAGCTTGTGCCCCTGCATAGATTATAGGGGGCTTAACACCATCACCCATGACTATCCATATCCCTTTCCTCCAGTCTCAGCCACTCTGGAACAACTTAGGTCAGCCAAGTTTTTCACCACTATGAATACCTATTGATACCCTTTGTTGTCCTCCATGCCCAAATCCCTTCCTTCCTGGGGTATGTCATCTCTCCCTCTGGGGTCACGATGGATAATAGCAAGGTACAGGCAGTCCAGGAGTGGCTAAAGCCAACCACAGTAAAGTTCTCTCTAATTCTTCTCTGGGGTTCTTCTCTATAATTTCTACAGGCACTTCATCGAAGAGTTCAGTTCCATTGTTGCAGCCCTCACATCCCCAATCTTTCTGTTTCACTCCCCAAGCCCCCCATGGAACACCTAAGGAAGCTTTCACTGATCCTAAAACACCCAGACCCTAGTCACCCCTTCATTTTGGAGGTAAGGTGGGTTCAAATCTATCCCAGAGACACAGAGAACCAGCCAAGGTGTACCTGGACCAGGACAAATTACCGGACATTCCGGTACTGGTGGGAGACCATGGTTGCCAACATCCTTAGGTTCATCAACTCTTGTTCTATTTGTGCCCAGTCCAAGGTTCCCTGGACACTTCCTGCAGGCCAACTTCTATCTCTGGTCCCTGAATGCCCCTGGTCCCACATAGCTTTGAATTTAATCACCGATCTACACTACAGACAACCAGAGGATATCTTGTCAGACCAGGATCCCAAGTTCACATCAGAGGTCTGGTAAGCGTTCCTTGAGAGGCTGGGCATTGGTGTGAGTTTGACTTAAGGTTATCACCAGTCAGTCTAATCACCAGTGTGAATGCACCAGTAAGTAATCGGGAAAGTTTTCTCCAGGAAGCCTAGAGTTGCTTCCTTCCCTGGAAATAGATTGTGAAGAACTCCCTGATCAACTCCTTCACTGATCGCAGAGAATACCAGTGCGTCCTGGGTTACCAACCCCCCATTATGGCATTTATGAATGTAACTCCTTATTGTAGTGTTTGACAAAGGTTTGCCACAGTAATCCCTTGCCCCTGTGGTTGTATCAGTTATTGATGAATGGCGGTTCTTGATGCAATGCCGCCTGAGGGATCGAAGATCATGGGTCTTCAGTTTAGGCTTGCAGCTTTGCCCTTTATGCACCGAAATTCCTCAAGATTCCCTGTTTGAATCAGCTGTTGACATCACCTGTTTGAAATCGTATCATCATTTAGTTTATTTACCTCATTACAAGCAATACGTTGCCCCAATCCCAACTTTTTTGCGAATTTTGGGAATGTGTTGCATGCCTGAAATGTAGGAAGGGATGTTTATTAACAAATGAAATTAAGTTGCCCAGGTAAAACAAGAAATATCTTGTGTTCATATTGTATGCATTTAAATAAAAATCAAAGAAAATGTAAGGGTGTGTTTTATTATTTGCATTTTCCATACAGTCCCAGCTTTTTCTGATTAGGGTTTGTACATTTATCCAGACACAAAATTCCTCTCAGTATAATAAAATATCAAAATATATTGCATTTTTTAAATGAGAATGATAGCCTATTCAACAGTCTAAGTAGGCTGCAGGCTTAAGGTGTATTTTACATACCCCGAGTTTAGTGCGGCATGTATACTCAAGCAAGAAGGTTATCTGGCTAGGGCTTTAATCATTAATAGCTGCTAACAAATTACAGTTGGACTGTGTATTAGCCTATATACAAATAAAATAGTATAAGTAAGACAATAAGCTGACATGATGTATTTTATTACATTACTGGATCTACATGTTTACTTGTTCAAGTCACAAGAGCTTTGGAAATTCACAGATACAGATATATTTGTATCAGTGCTGGGCGGTATACCGCTGTGCCTTTCCATATACCTCCACACCGGTGCATAGCAGAAACACAGCTCTAAGGAATAGGCAGCGAATTATAGAATATTTTTCGCCGCTAGAAGCGCTGCTGTTCTCTGAGTAGAACTACATCACCAAACAGCATGCTGAGTAAAGCTCGCTAGTTAGCCATGTAGCATAACTTACACCACAGCGTAAAAATAGTCTGTTAACAGCTGAGAAAGGCTCCATCAGATTAAAGAACAGAACACAGAAATGGATTATAAAGTCAGATCAGAGTTGCAAACGAAGTACCACATTATGAACACAGTAACTCTCGAGACTGATTCAGAATACTTCAAAATACTTCAGCCAAAAAAGGCACATCTCTTTCTTTTATTTCTGTTTTTTATGTTGCTGATTGCACAATAAAAATTGTTTACATTCGGCAACTGTTTAATGCATTCTGATGTGGGTAATTTTGTGGGGTGAAGTAAACCTTATAGTAATTAAAGCCTTTATTATAATAATACATAACGGATTGGGCCGGTTTTAGCGTGATCGGTTTCAGTCGATGATAAGGCTCATGTGATAAGTGTCATATAACCAATTCTGTTATGGTCAACCACACATGAACAGCACAGTGCTATTACTAACTTTACTAGACGTTTAAGGGTTTGTTTGCTGACATAATGAGAAGGAAGCGTTCTAAATTTCGGCTATGTTCTGAGTGCTACTTAGGTAGTCAGCTAGATAGTCTCCCGAAATACCGCATTACTGATGATGAACTAGGGACACTAATAAGGAGTTAGTTATCCATTTTGAGCACAACCATGTCTCCAGCATTGCAATGTGCCGCTTGAATTACATACATGGCAAAAATAAACCGTCAAGGAAAAACTCAGAAAATGACTGGAATAACGAATTAATGAGACATTTAAAACAGCATCACTCCTCTGAGTATACAGAGTTTGACAAAGCAAACAAAGTCAAAGAGACTGAGGCTAAAGCTAAAGCTAGCGAGAGCGCTGATCCAAGCACAAAGAGGCAACCCCTGCTATCTTTTCTTAACTGAGTATTACAGTTAAGTCCATAGATTGCCGCCATGTCTGGGGTAGTTCCTGCCTTGCACCCTGTGTTGCCAGCTCTCCAGCGACCCTGACTAGGATAAGTGGATAAGACAATGAATGAATGTTATGTTATGTTAGTTATGTTAACTCCTGACAGTAGAGTTACAAATCTATATAAAATCCCATTGTCCCATCCAACACCCCCCAGTCAAAAAAAACACAAAACTGGTTGAATCCTTAAAAATACTTTTATTTTTTTGGTTCACACCATCCAGCACTAATTTGTATGCATTTGTATAGTTAAGACAAGATGTGAGACTCATTACTAAAGCCCATTAGGAATGCACAGGAATCCCTGTCCTATTTCTGATATGTTGAATGCTAAAACTGAAGGGCTTCTGCTTCTGTTGCAGCAGACTTTTTCCTATCTTTAGGAGAAAGAGGGGCAGGTCTCTGACCCACTTAGAGGCTCTGCAGTAGAGGTAGATGTGACTCAGAGAAGAGATGTCACCTCACATACACAAAGCACTCTCCCTTTAGTGACTATAATAATAAAATAAAAATATAACCACAAATAGTGACACCCTGGGTTCTAGCATAATTTAGCAAAAATTAGGTCTATGCAAGTGCAATGGCTTAATACCGCCACACTATTTAGTCAAGTCCACCAGTTTTTGAAAACTGAAAGCATGAGCAAATGTGGTAATGTTTGATGATTTAGCACCATTTGCATTATTGTATTCAGAAAAAGATCATTCAATTCAAATGCATTTTTCCATGTCACCTGTAAAGTTTTTGAAGGGCAATTTGAGACCATTAGTGAAATCACTGGAACTGGAAGTTCACAATTTGAAAAATGTGAATAGAATTGATTAATTTTTCTTTTCTGAAATAAGTCTTTATATGTTATAGCACCTCCTATCGGCCAAAGCTATCCCAAATTCATCTTCATCTACTTTTCCACTTATCCATGTCTGGATCGCACTGGCAGCAGGACAAGCAAAGTCCTCGCAACTTCTACCAGCCCCTCCTGGGGGATCACTGAACAAGCTGAAAAAGTGCATGCTTCAGTCAATCTGCAACAGCAGAAAAAGAAAATGATTAAGTGACTCACTGAACTGCATAAGATGTGGGCAAGATTTTTCTATACAAACTACAAAAAAAAAAAAAAAAAAAAAAAACAAAAACAGTCAATCTGCAACAGCAGACAAAGAAAATGATTAAGTACTCACTGAACTGCATAAGATGTGGGCAAGATTTTTCTATACAAACTAATTAGGCCTATATAAAAAAAAAAAGTATATTGGCAGCTTTCTTCAGAATGTGATGGAAGAGTCACAATGAGACTACAACTTTTGAAGTTTTAGCTAATTAAGTTGGGAAAATCTCCACTCACCGATTATCTTAGGTACAGTGGTACCTTCGTTCTCGTTGTTAATTCATTCCAGAAGTCTTGTCAAGTGCTGAAAATGATAAGTACGGAGCAAAATTTTCCCATAAGGAATGATGTAAAATAGTGTTCCAGACACCCAGAAAATCCACACTGTGTAAGGCATTATATACATTAATGGAGTTTTGAGAAGAACTGTTACATATAGGCAAGAGCCTATTACATATTAACACTTACATTAACCTACAGTTGACTAAAATCATTCACACAAAGCTTATTTTTGTAATACAGTGTTAAAATATTATGTAATTTTGTAAGTGATGGACTGAAAAGTGACAAGTAAAAGCAAAACACTTGAACTGCTAATGCTAACTGCTCAGCCTGAAAGCCAATAGGATTCAGTTACTGTTTTCCTTTCTGGTTGGTTGTCATTACTAATCATTTTAGAACCCATGGGGATTTATTTGCACTTAATACAATAAACACAGCAGAGCTCTTCATTGATCCAGAGCTATTGTGAATCTGAATCACCGTGAACTGAATCAAGAATTGTGAATCATGAATAATGAATTGAGATTCAGGTGAAACGACTCAACTCATACAAGTTTAAGCAAGTGTGCCAAGTACCAAGCACTTTTTTACCACTATTTTGGTCATAACTGAATAAAAAGTAAACTTTTTTATATTTATTGAGTTTCAGACCGTATTATTTTAAAAATGATGTTAAGACAATCAGGTGAAAATCCTAGTCCTAGGTTGAAAAGTATGTTTCAAGCATTTAAGTCAGAAACCTGATATCATTTATGTGAACATTTGTAACTGCAAAGTTCTCACCTCTCAAATATGCATGATTTCAGTCCAATGTCATGTCCCTCAGATGACAAATGTAAAACATATGCATGCTTTTCAAGTTAATCCAATCTTGGATACATGATGTTGAGCCTGTCAAATGCCCACTGAAAACTTACTGCTGAGAAACCGTTATTTGCAAAACCTATTGTCCTCTGCAAATACTGGAAAAATATTGGCCCAATTATGTCAGCTACCTCAAAATCAATAGTGGTATAAATATTTCAGATTTCATAAAAATGGATGAAGCCTTTCATGAGTTACAGCTGTTTAAGTAAATAAAGCTTTACCTCTGGGCAGTTGATTAGCATATGACAGCCACAGTATTTGAAAATGTCAAAATGTTTTTCATAACTTTGAGCTTCAGACTCTTGTGAATATTTTGACAGCAAACATGTGAAGATCGGGTGAAAACTCAGTGACTAGACTGCAAAACTTGGTTTGGATATTATGTAAATTAGCAGAAAGTCTGGAGATTAGTAGTTGTATGGACCTTTTTTGTTTGTCTTTGGTAAAGTGTTTAGTTTGCTGTGGCATACCCTTGCAACTGATCAAGCCCAGTCTGCTGGCCTGCCTGGCAGGAGACACAACTTCCTACTGACCAAGTTTCATATCTCCAGACTTCACAGTTTGGACTGCCTGATTAATTTTACAGTGGAATCAGGATAATAATAAGATGAAGTAGAAGAGGAAGAAGAAAAAAACAGAACAATGATGATACAGTTTCTGTACAACATGATAGAACTCAATAACATAGTACAATTTCTATATAATTTACTAGAATTTACATTCTAATTGTTTTATATAAAAATGCACCATCCTACATAAACCTATTGAGTCCCAAATACCGACTGCTGCTTTTCACCAGTAGGCCGGAAATGACCCTGCACGGAGGTACAGACTTCGTCTGGCTTCGTCCTCTCTCCCTCAGACATGACCAACTATGACTGTGCAGCACCTGGCCAGACCAAAGGCACTGTTGAAGGACTCATGTCTGGATCACAAGTCTGTTAGTCTATTGACAAAAACTGATTTCAAATAAATTGCAATCAAATATCATAAATACGACAGTAGTTTTATTATAGATGTTTGTTGCCAAGTTTCTGCCATTGTGTATCGGTAACATAGGTAAGAGAGAGGTGTTAACTGATTTTTATTTGGCACATGCATCAACAGTTTGCTTTGACTGTATTCCTTTGATTGAAAAAATGAACTATTACATCCATGCTAATGATTGGCTGCCATATGTTAGTTAATTTGCAAAGTGCACAAGGACAGGGTGAATCTTTTCTCTCTGTCCACCTGACCATTTATGGCATCATCGTTTCATTTGTCAAACAAAATGAAATTACATTTCAAAATAGATTTTACTATAATGGCAAATTTTTATTTAGCTATCATTTAATGGTTGCAATTGAAATACAGTATGCTCATTGACATTCATGTTTCAGTTAGTCAACAAAATGAATACTGATCACACTAATCAATTTAATAAAATAAAATCACAAAATCACAAGGAGGTTATTGCCAATACAATAACAAGAGAATGAGTGTAAGCCCAAGGAGAGTAAAAAAGGTGTGCTGGGTATTATGGACGTTATTTTGATTATGTTAAACATTATTTAATCTGAGAACTAAGGAATAAATGTTGACATTCAGGAGAGAAAGAACTTATACTCGATCTGTCATACCTGATTAAAACTGAACACTGAAGATTCAACTCAGGCCATTAGTCATTCTGTGCATTGGGGTCATATTTAAGCAAGCTTAGTACAAAACTAAGTCATGAAATGCAAGTGTGACGAGTAATTTCCTGGGAGCCTTAATAACAGCTTGACTAAACTTGTATATGTCTTGACACTCGAGAGCTGGGTATAAAATACGTACTTCGAAATGGGAAGTGCAATATATACAAAACATTGACAAGAGTTTCATCGGTTCATGTTCTTCAAACATTAGGCATGTACCTTCAACTAGGGGGCGCCGGAGTTAAAACCTCTATTCATGTACCCAGGCTTGCTGCTTGTTCTAACAAACCTTAGGACTCTTGCGCATGCTAAGGAGAACATGACCTCAATCTGGAGAGTAAAAGAGTTTTTTAACCCAGACTCCCAAAACAAGGTTCATAAAGAAATAGTTTGCCAGAATTGAAGGACTGCTTGGCTGGCTTGGGAGCAGAGCCCTGGCCTTAACTTTATCAGATATCTATAAGATTCAATTTAATGGTCACAATATCATGCTGAAATACTTGTACAACAGAGGCACTATTGCTGGATGGCCATCCTCTCAATACATATCGCAGTATGTTATAAGAGTATTGTAGCATCACCATGGAGGAAGCACTAGCATTAGGCAAGCTAATTTGCCCAAAGTCCTATCAGTTAACAGGCCATATAACAAAAACCAAATTATCAATCCTCATAAGGACTATATATCAGTTAGTGTACAGGTAAAGAATACTGAGTCACAGCTCAGCCACTTAGCTCACACATTTACACAGCATTCACCAAAACGGTAGGTCATACATTGCTGTTGTAAACCACTGAATGCACTGAAAATACACAGTATGCTAAATCAGCAAGTACAAATGGCACAGCACTCTATGGGCTTTATTAAAAATAAGGCACACTGACAACATAAAAGACACAACACAAAGGCACACAGATGCACATAAACTCCAAAATAAACAGACCATTGAGCCGCAAGTGAGAGTATGCAGGCCTTCAAACTTCAGCATGGCTTCCAAGCTTCCAGCGTGCTCTCTGTAGATATGTATTACTATTGTTTTGAAATACAACTGATTTGTTTAAATTAAAATATGTATAGCCAATAAAATATATGCATCATACACAAGCTACTTTAAAGACTTTAGAATTACTTATTTCTGGTGCTAGGCTTGACTTGCCTATCAGAGAGACTAACATTGATATTCAGGGATGAATGGAAGGATATTGTGTTGAGGATCACAACAGTGACATGTGGCAGTCAGCTTTATTGAAGGACGTTAAGCAGTGAATTAAGGAAATGTACTGGATCTAGCTAATGACACAAGGGGATATTATGATTATGTATTAGTTTTAACCATATGGTGGTACTTATTGCACAACTGGTTTGAAAAATTAGTCCTAAACCACCGGCTTGTCCTTTTTTCCCCGCCTCATAAGTACACTGCCCCCCTGTGGTTTTTGGCTGCCCTACTTATTACAAGTATTTAGTTTTGGTGCTGTGCCTGAACACTGCCCATAACACAAATGCCATGAAGCTGATTAAAGTAAACTAGGGATAAACATATGCAAAACAGGGTTGTGGTATTTAGGATCATACCGACCTGAAATTCTGTATTCATCATTATGCGTTGGACAGTTTGCATAACCACACAAATTTCACTAGCACTTATTGCCAAAACTTTTGAAAATTTGAAATAAATATTAATCAAACATATGATATAATTAATACATTTAAATAATGTTGACAAACTTCATCTTTTAGTTTTTTTTAATTAAGGAAATATGCACTGAATTAGTGGAGGTACTATATACAATCACCAACCAATTCATTAGGTAATCTCAGGCAATCTCATGGCATAAACTCAATGAATTTAGGTATGTATGCATGGCCAAGATGACCTGCTGAAGTTCAAACCGAGCTCCCCCAGAATGAGAGAGAAACCAGAAGATTTAAATATCTTTGAACATGACATGGTATTTGGTCTGAGTATTTCCAAAACTGCTGGTCTAGGACTTTCACAGTGAAGTAGGATTTACAGAGAATGGTCCAAAAAGAGAAACTATACAGTCAGCGGCAGTCCTTGGAGCAAATAATGTCTTGTTGCTGCTGCTGTGAAGGGGCCATAGGAGAAATACCAGAATGTTTGAAGCAGATAGAAAGAACAGTAACAGAAATAACCACACGTTACAACTGGGGTATGCAGAAGAGCATCTCTGAATGCACAACACAACTCCTGTCAGTTATGAACAGGCAACTGAGGCTACATTTTGCACAGGACAAAATTGGACAACAGAAGATTGGATAAAAGTCGCCTGGTCTAATGAGTCGCAGTTTCTGCTGTGACATCCAGATAGGGTCAGAAATTGGTCTGAACAGCATAACACCATGGATCCATCCTGCCTTACATCAATGATTGTTTGTAGCATTGATCAGGCCACTGGTGATGGCGTATTGGTGTGGGGGATATTTTCTCAGCACACTTTGGGCCCCTTAATATCAATTGAGCATTTATTTAAGTGCCACAACCTATCTGAGTATTGTTGCTGACCATCTCCATCCGTTTATGACCACAATATATCATCTTCTACGCACCATATCATAAAGCTCAAATCATCTCCAACTGGTTTCTTGTGTTCAATGAGTTCACTGTACTTAAATAGCCTCCACAGTCACCAGATCTCAATCCAATAAAGCAGCTTTGGGATGTGCGGAAACAGGAGATTCATATCATGGATGTGCAGATGACAAATGTACAGCCACTGCGTGATGCTATCAATGCTAAATCCATGACAATGTGGAACAGAATTTCCTCCAAGGAAATGTTTTTTTTCCAATACCTTGTTGAATGTATGCCATGAAAAATTAAGGTACTTTTGAATGCAATGGGGGTCCAACCAGGTACTAGCTAGGTGCACCTAATGAAGTAGCTGGTGAGTGTATAACAAAGTGGTTAATGAGTAGTGAGTAATGTATGAAATTCTCATAATTGACTAAAAGTGACAAAACATTTCTGTGTACTTTTTTAAAGCTAATAATTCTGTTAGCTTAGGTAGGCATAGTTGACATTTCTGAAGATGAATCTTTTACCCCTTGAAAGGAAAACATGTCATTCCCCGCAGTTCACATTTGGCCATGAATGGTAATTGAAAACACTAATTACTTGCAGATTGTTTCTTCCTGAGTCTATTATCCCCAAATCAGAATTAGTATTCATGGGTGTCTTACTTCTACAGTCACAGAGAAAGTGGACAGTAAAACTGAAAACATTGCTCTGACAAGTCAAACGTACACAGTTGAAGTTTGCACTTCATCCTCACCTCTAACTCGTGCGGATGGCAGAGAGATTTACCGCAAGCTGGATTGACATGAGCTGGGAACACCAGGAATCATTTGAGCTAATTAGCCCAATTATTAGGACCTTCCTGTGAAGGCATATAAGGCTGAGCAATGTCATTGTTCAGTGCCATGCCTTTCTTAGCGGCTTGGAAGGTATAGTGTGAAAATTGTTTGTCTCTGTGCATTTTCAGAGGAATCTAAAATGGCAAATGAGAAGTTTGAAAGTAGGTAACTTGAAGAAGAAGAAACTGAAAAGAAAAAAGACTATAAAGATAAAGATAAAAGTCACCAAAGAAAAAAAAACGCTGAGTACAAGGATTAATACAGTACAAATATTTGTGCGATTAAAAAGACATGTTTGAATAGAGTATTAAAACAAGGTTGAAATAAGAGAAAAGAAACGTGACAAGTTTGATTAAAAGTCAACACGCTTTTCTGTTATTTTAACTGTGCTTTATCTTGTCTTTTCAGTTTTGAAAAGATTTTTGAAGAATGCCTAAGAAAATCTGATTTCTCTCACAAGCAGTTCCTGCTTGAATGGTCCCAGATCAACTTAAAAATGTAAAATATAAATGCTTCAGTGAAATTTCGTTTCTAAGGGGTTTTTAGGGATACCGATAACTCTGGCACATGTGATTTTATTAATGAATTATTTCTTGATCACTTTTTTTTTCTCAAACTAAATATGCTTCAATTAAATTTTTCTATTTCTTCAGTGTGAAATTTTGCAAATTCAGATCATTTTTTAATTCACACTTTTTACCCATCTTTACTAGGGGTGCCAGTAACTGTGTGTTCATACTGTATATATGGGAAGGTCTTTACTGTTTTGGTCTATCCCAGGCTCTGCACTTGGGTCCGCCCCCAGTGTCCCATTAGAGCCCCGGCACAAACACTGCTCATTTCCAGTCCTACTGGCAGTACCATGATCAGCACAGCAGAGGGCAATGAGAGTAAAATCCTAAAAGGGGCTGAGGAGTTCTACAGTACTACAGGTATGTGCAACAGATTCTGAACATAATATGGCTGGAGTATCTCAAGGCAATATTGTAATGATTTGAAAATGACACTAGCTTCCTAAAATTAGTCGGAAAAATACTTTTGCTAAAATCTTAGTTCATGTATGTCATTGAAACTATTTAAATCACGCTTAACTTCAGTGTGAAATTAGGTTCTGCTTAGTTTATATCCAGACATCTAATAATTTAATTCCATGTCATATGTGCTTGAGGGCCCTAGTACACTGGCTGTCATAAGACAGCTTCACTTAACTACTTTTGCTGTGTGTATGTGCATGTGCATGTGTTTACTGCTAAAACTGAACTAAAACCCTGTATCTTATATTAAGTGGTGGATAACAGATGTCTTGCTAAGCTGTTTGGGTGATAGAGGTTAAAGTGTTTTATCCTCAGACCAGCACTGATTCAGTAAATCTTCTACTGTGGTATTTCCAAGTCTGAATAAACAGAGCTTTTATCCAATATCAGTGCTACATTACTTGTATTTTATTGTTTTTTTTAGTTGAAGTAGCTTCAACTAGAGTTTTAAATAATAATAATAATAATAATAATAATAATAATAATAATATTGATGATTAGCATACTGCTGTAACCCTAGACAGTAGGCAGAAGACAGATGCAGACAGCCATTACATATTGGCTGTGGAGCCAACGCGTGCAGAGCTCAAAATGCTGTGGCAGTTTCAGAATAAGCAGGGGTCGTAGGAGCAGCGTCTGGCTTAGCGAGGCCATGGGAACGGCATCGGGCTGAGCATCAGGGGCCGCCTGAAGGGCATCAGGAAATCCAGAGGTTGGCTGGGCAGCGTCAGGGGGAGAGGGACTACAGGCATGGGGACCACCTAGGTGATGACTGAGGCATTGGGGCCCTTGAGTAACAAATCAGGAACACTATTGAAAACACTCCCACAGAAAGTCCTGACAATGAAGAAAAATTGGTTTAGGTGGAAACCTTACCAATACACTTAAATATAAATCTTGAGCACTCTTTAATCACCAGGAACATTCTCTGGTTTTAATACAAACATTAAAAATTAACTATGCTTGCTTAGTTTTTCTCAATTTCTCTGGTATTGTATTATAAAAAAATACTTAAATAATAATTAATTAAATATTTAACAAATTATTGTATATTATATTATGCATTACCTCTTTTTATACTGGGTGTCCCACTTTAACAGTGTTAAGTTGGTTTGTCGCATCACCCACAGGGCTCACATTGAATCAGTGTGATGTGGATAAAACCATGGACTTCTTGTGCATCATAAAAATCCGAAAGCAGCCATTTATGTATGTTGGTTGTTGACTAATAAATGTATTAAAGTGTTATTTACTTTAAGACACCCTATACTGAAAAGGTAATGTTGAATTTTTAGTATAAGCCTATCTGACAGTGCATGCCTTACAGAAATTTCTGGCATAGACATTAGAGCCCCATTAATAATGAAGGAAGGTACAAGATGAGCATGTGATAATTCATGTGTTCACAGTTTGACACTTGCAGGGCTGCACAGCATGATCAGGTGCAGGAAGGTTACTTCTAAATGATGGGCACACACAGCTTTACACACATATAAAATTATGAGGTGAAAACTTATGTCACGTTAAGAAACTATGTAATTTAATGGCTTAAATTACATATATTTTTTAATCTCAGTTCCTTTCATGCGCCACAGTTTAAATGAAAT
This sequence comes from Ancistrus triradiatus, assembly GCA_025084515.1. NCBI lineage: Eukaryota > Metazoa > Chordata > Actinopteri > Siluriformes > Loricariidae > Ancistrus > Ancistrus triradiatus. Next base: position 15,381 of record JAJAGP010003546.1, read on the forward strand.
GTTCATAGCGAAAAATAAATAAGATTTACATTATACAGAGGATATTAACCTCAAGTTAATAAATCAGGCAGCTCCTCTCAAAACACAAGAGACCTTGTGCTACCTATTGTAAAGCACCTGCTGACTCCAAAGAGCACTCAACCCAGTAACTGCACAAATACAGGTATTCTATGGCTTCACAAAACAGTTCATGACCACTTCATATTACCTGTATTCTGGATTAACACTCATAAAATCTCATAAGATAAAAGTTTGATCTTCATCTGCTGTAAGTCACAATAATACTGCAGACAAACACACTCAGCCTAAAATAATAACACCAAGCAATTGTTGTTCAGGTTGAAAAATGTATGTAAACCCTTGTGTTTAATGACATGCAGAACCTCCTAATGTTAGGATCCGCAGCCAGAACTGGGTTTTCGTCCGTGGGCGAACTACTTCGCCCACTAACCCTTGTGGCTGCAACATTGCCGCGGACCCACCTGGAACTCGTTTTTAATTGGGGATTATCGCTAACCGCACCCAGCTGGGATCTATTTATTTAAGCTTTGTTTTTCCCCAGTTGCATTGCAGGAGCATTGACTCTGTTTACGCTATTGCTCACCTTCCTCGAGCTGTTCTTATGTCTGCCTGTGCCTCTCCACTCGCCTATGTTTTTACCTCAGGGTCTCGCCTGCTGGATTTTTTAGTTGCTGCGGTCTCACCCTTGGAGCCCATTGTGCTGACCCCGGCGCCACAGACATTAGTTTTGAGAATGTTAGTGCCTGTCCCAGAAGCCGTCCGTTCCAGTGGTGCCTTCCCTGAGGCCGTCCGTTCCAGTGGGGCCTTTCCACAGACCGACCGTTCAAGTGGGGCCATTCCAGAGGTTGCCTGCTCCAGTGGGACCTTCCCTGAGGCCACCTACTCCAGTGGGACCTTTCCAGAGACCCCCCGTTCCAGAAGCCATCCAGAGCGTCTCGCCGCTCCCAAGGGTCGTCCAGAGCTCCCCGCTCCGCCTCAAGGACGTCCAAAGTGTTTTGTCGCTCCCCGAGGTCGTCCAGAGTGTTCCTTCACTTGTTGAGGATTTCCCAAGCGTCTCGCAGCCCCCTGAGGACGACCACCTTCGCATCCGCTCCTGGGGCCTCCAAAGAAGCAACGTCTCCGCTGTCTCGTAGTTTGGTAGGTTGGAAACATCAAGCTTTGGGACTGTTTTTTTGCAAATGGGACAAAACGACTGATTTGTGTTAAGGGAAGAATGAACGAGGCCATGTGTCGTGAGATTTTAAGCCAAAGCCTCCTTCCATCAGTGACAGCATTGAAGAGGGAACGTGGCTGAGTCTTCCAACATGACAATGATCCCAAACACACCGCTCGGGCAACGAAGGAGTGGCTCCGTAAAATCATTTCAAGGTCCTGGAGTGGCCTAGCCAGTCTCTAGACCTCAACCCCATAGAAAATGTGTGGAGGGAGTTGAAAGACCGTGTTGCCCAGAGACAGCCCCAAAACATCACTGCACTAGAGGATATCTGCATGGAGGAATGGGCCAAAATACCGGCTACAGTGTGTGCAAACCTGGTGAAGACTTACAGGAAACGTTTGACCTCTGCCATTGCCAACAAAGGTTATGTTACAAAGTATTGAATTTAACTTTTGTTATTGACCAAATACTTATTTTCCACCATGATTTACAATTAAATTCTCAAAAAATCCTACAATGTGATTTCCTGTATTTTTTTTTCTCATTTGTCTCTCATAGCTTGAGATGAACTATGCTGACAATTACAGGACCTTCTCTCTATGTTATAAGATATATATATATATATATATATTATATATATATATATATTTATATGTATTTATATATATATATATACTGATCAAAAAAAAGGGAAACACTTGCAGTTTTATTTTTTTTTTTATATATATATATATTAACTGCGCAAACTAAAGGGAACACTTGCAGTTTTATTTTTTAATAGATATATATATATATATATATATTATATACTGCCTCAAAAAAAAAGGGAAACACTGCAGTTTTATTTTTTTATATATATATATATATATATATACATACTGGCTCAAAATAAAAGGGAACACTTTGCAGTTTCGTTTTTTACGCAGTTATATATAAAATAATAAAGTATATATATATATATATATATATATATATATATATATATATATTATATATATATTTTAGCTATATGTCACGCCTAATCCAGCGTGCTCCATCAGCACGCAGGACTGCCTCTACGTCCTCTCCCTCCTACTGATCACCTGCACCTGTTTTTGCCTCTCTCTCCCCTATGTAAAACTCAGTTTCGTCACCATTTCAGTTGCTACACAACAAGGTTCATACCTGGTCTCCTAGTCAACCAAATAATCTTGCCTGCATTGTTCAATAAACGCAGGGGGGGGGGGGGGGGGGGGGGGGACAACGAGGCCAGGGATTACAGCGCTTCGTGACTGCATTCCGCAATGTTTCCAACATCCCGCGAGGGCGACTTACAGGAGACATGCTGCCTCACTCTACGCCAGGGCCGCCGCCTCTGCTGCCAACTACGCTCTCCAGTTCCGCACCCTGGGGCTCAGAGTGGATGGAACACACACGCGCTCTCTCCGCGTTCCATCGGGCCTGCGTCCCGACATCAGGAGAGGAACTGGCAGGGCGTGACCTTCACCTGTCTCTGGAGGAACTCATCCAAACTCCCATACGTCTGGACCAGCTCCTCGTTCCCCCGGCCTGCCTCCGCTCCTCGGCCCTGTCCTCTCCTGTCCGTGAACCCTTCGCCTCCTCCCGAGCCCATGGAACTTGCTCGCGCCCCCCTATCCACGAGGAACGCCGCCGCACTCGAACAGGGGCCTGTGCTGTTTACTGCGGCTCGGACTCTTCCTTCTTCCTTAATCGCCTGTGCTTTGTGCGGCTCGCTCCGACTGACGTATCTCTCACAGGCCATGATCGACTCCGGCGCCCAGGGGAACTTCGTCGCTGACCGCCTCGCACCGGTGGAAGATTTCCCTGACACTTGCACTCCCCACCGGGTCGCCGCATCACCGCGGGCCATGGCCGTCCTCTCGGCTCGGGTCTCCTTACCCGTGTCACCGTTCCCCTCTGCTGCTCACCAGTGGCTTACTATGAGAGACCCTCTCTCTGACTTCGGTGAGCTCCCTGGATATCCCATCCTCCTGGGATCCCCTTGGCTTCGCCGCCCACGACCCTTCATCTCCTGGTCCGCCCGCGAGCTCATCCGGCTGCGTCACCGTGGTGCAAAGAACATTGTTGCTCCGTCAGCCCTGCAGGGTCAATCACTCCCGCTCTCACGAACCCACCAATCATTCCTCTCCCTCATAACGTGCCCGAACACTACCAGGACTGGCATGGAACGGGGCCTCACCTCTTCGGAACGGCCTCACCTCCTCTCTCCCTAAAAAGAGAGAAAGGATAATCCACCTCGCCTTTACTTTCCCCTCCACTTTCTCCCCTCGCCATCGACCTCGTCCCGGGCGCTCAAGAAAAGTCCATGTCCGATTACATCACCGAATACCTGGACCTCGGCTTCATCCGTCCGTCCACCTTGCCCATGTCGGCGGGCTTCTTCTTCGTGTCCAAAGGAGACGGGGGTCTCAGGCCCTGCATTGACTACCGGGAGCTGAATCGCATCACCCGCAGGTACGTCTACCCGCTCCTGCTGGTACCTTCGGCCCTCAAACAACTCCGCTTGGCGCACTGGTACACCAAGCTGGACCTCAGGAATGCTTACAACCTGGTCCGTGTCAAGGAGGGCGACGAGTGGAAAACCGCCTTCATGACCAGCTCGGGACACTACGAGTATCTGGTGATGCCCTTCGGCCTGGCCAACGCGCCTTCAGTCTTCCAGGCGTTCATCAATGACGTGCTTCGGGACATGCTCGGCCGTTTCGTCACCGTCTACCTTGATGACATCCTTGTGCACTCGCCGGACTTTGACACTCACGTCGCCCACGTCGCCCACGTCCGCCAGGAACTCGAGAGGCTCCAACTTTATCATCTTGGTGTGAAGGCGGAAAAATGTGAGTTTCATACCCAGTCAGTCTGTTACCTCGGCTATGTGATCTCTCCCTCCGGCATCACCGTGGACGACTCCAAACTCTCCGCCGTCCTCGACTGGCCCACACTGAAATCCATCAAACAGCTGCAGCGATTTCTGGGTTTCGCAAATTTCTACCGTCGCTTCATCAGGGATTTCAGCCGCATGGTGGCGCCCCTCACTGCACTTCTGCAAGGCAATCCTCGCTCCCTCTGCTGGTCCCCGGAATCCGAGCGGACTTTCTGCGCACTCAAGTCCGCCTTCACCCGTGCTCCCATCCTGGGCCATCCTGACCCGGAACTCCCCTTTGTCCTGGAGGTCGACGCGTCTTCCGTGGGCGTGGGTGCTGTCCTGTCTCAGCGTCTCGGAAATCCGCCTAAACTGCACCCCATCGCCTTCTTTTCACACAAGCTAACTCCTGCCGAGTGCAACTATGACGTGGGAGACCGAGAGCTGCTGGCCATCAAACTGGCCCTGGAAGAATGGAGGCACTGGCTTGAAGGTTCCAAACATCCCTTCTCGGTGTTAACTGACCACAAGAACCTGGAGTACCTCCATTCAGCCAAACGCCTCAACGCCCGCCAGGCCCATTGGGCCCTCTTTTTCTCCCGGTTTTCCTTTTCCATCACCTACCGCTCGAGGACGAAGAACACCAAGGTGGACGCGTTGTCTCGCAGCCTCGACCCCGAGCCGGTCGCCCCGGAGGCACCCGCATCCATCCTCCCGGCCTTGTGCACCATCGGCGCGATTCACTGGGACTTTGAACGCGAACTGGATGACAGGCTCTCCCAGACGTTCCGCCTAACTGCCCGCCGGACAAGAGGTTCATACCCTCCGACTTTCGCGATTGCCTCCTCGCCTGGGCTCACCTCTCCCTCTGCTCTGGTCATCCCGGGGAGACTCGTACCCATCAGCTCCTGGCAGCGCGCTATTGGTGGGAGAGCATGCGCTTCGTCGCATCCTGCAGCGTTTGCGCACAGGCCAAGACCCCTCGCACTCTCCCTTCTGGCCTGCTCCATCCCTTGCTCGTGCCGCAACGACCCTGGTCACATATCGCGCTGGATTTCATCACGGATCTCCCTTCCTCCCGCAGATTCACCACTGTTCTCTCCCTCGTCGACCGCTTCTCCCGTGCCGTCCGCTTCATTCCTCTGCCCAAGATCCCCTCCACACTTCAGACAGCCGAGTGTCTTTTTGAGCAAGTCTTCCGCTACTTCGGCATCCCCGAGGACATACTCTCTGACCGGGGACCTCAGTTCACCTCTGTGGTGTGGTGCGCGTTCCTGACCAAGTTGGGCTCTTCCGTCAGCCTCTCCTCGGGCTACCACCCCCAGACTAACAGTCAGTGTGAACGCTCAAACCAGGAGCTGAAGAAGTTCTTGCATTGCTACTGCCTCCACAACCCACTCGACTGGCCGCAGTTCCTTCCCTGTGCCGAGATAGCCCAAAACTCCCACCGGCACTCCTCCACCGGTCTCACGCCATTCCAGTGCGTCCTGGGCTTTCAACCACCCTTTGTGCCCTGGGACTCCACGCCTTCGGACGCCCCGGCCGTCGACGACTGGTTTCGCCACAGCGAGGACATCTGGTGCCAGGTCCACCTCAGGATCGACAAAGACATCCGCCGATACAAGAGGCACGCTGACTGGCGCCGACGCTCTGCTCCCACCTACCAACCTGGAGACCGTGTCTGGCTGTCCACCCAGGGCCTCCGCAACCTGCAGGGAAGTAACCCTTTTTCTCCCCATTTTCTCGGCCCCTTCAAAATACTGCAACAAATTAATGAAGTCACGTACCGTTTGCAATTGCCGTCTCATTTATGCATTTCTCCTACCTTCAATGTGTCGCTCCTGAAACCCTGGGTTCCCGGCCCGCTGGCCGAGTCTACCCCCTCAGACCGCCCACCGGCCCACTGGAGGCTCCCACCTACACGGTCCATCGCCTCCTGGACTCCCGCCGGCGGGGCGCGCGCGTTCAGTACCTGGTCGAGTGGGAGGGCTACGGGCCAGAAGAGAACAGCTGGGTGGATGCCAAGGACGTCCTGGATCCTCTCCTCATCCGGGAGTTCCATGCTGCCCGGCCCGATCGGCTGGCCCCCAGGCCCCGCGGCTGCCCGCGCAAGTCCTCCTCGCTTCTCCGGGTCCCCGGCTCCCGCCGCGCTCCCGCCTGCGCGAGTCCTTCGAGGGGGGGTACTGTCACGCCTACTCCCAGCGCCACTCCATCAGCACGCAACCTGCCTCGTACGTCCTCTCCCTCCTACTGATCACCTGCACCTGTTTTTGCCTCTCTCTTCCCCTATTTAAACTCCGTTTCGTTCCCCATTCAGTTGCTACACAACAAGGTTTCATACCTGGTCTCCTAGCTCAACCACATAATCTTGCCTGCATTGTTCGATAAAGCCTCCTCTGCTATTCCACAAACCACGTTTGTCTCCTACCTCCCGTTGGGGTTACAATATATGTATATGGGAGTGAGTTGCAGGTGAAAAATAAAACAATAAAAAGCAAATAGTGATTTCCACCTGTGGCAGGGATTGAACCCAGATCACTCTTGTGAGTGGTGTAAGAGTTCCCACCCTCTCAATCAAGAGGTGTGGTGAAACCCAGAAATATGTGGCTTTTAAGGCCAAATGCAAGAGCCGTTCTGAGACAGACTCAAAATAAAGAATGTTGCTAATAATAGGGAAATGCGAGAATATTAATAAAGCCGACCAAGTGGTGTAAAGAGCATGATAAACACGGAAGCGCTTGTTAGGACAAACTGACTTGAACGTCGAGTCGTTTCCTTGAACGGTTCACGAATCAAAAGCCTGGGCATGTGCAATGGTGATGAGCCTGGCTTGCAGAAACACAACAGGAATGTGCTGATGAAAATACAGCGCTTGTCACACAGCAAACTGGAAATAAACCCAAGAACCCGATTGCTAGAATAAGCTTACAAATGCTGAGCAAATATATCAATTAAAACTTGCTAGAAACAAAGCAGAAACTCACGTCATCAGCAACAGCGCTAACGTCACTCAACAGGAATGAACGTGACAAGAAACAAAAGAACAGCGCTGCTCAAAGTACAGCGCCTGCAAATACAGCAAAAAGGGGCACATCACTAATATAAACTTGCGAATACAGAATATAATTAATGGCTGTTGAGAGGATGGAAACAGAGACTCGTGTCATCGCTAGACAGGTCAGAGGATCAAAATGTGCCAAAAGAAAAGACCCAGTTGCACTGACTGTAACTATATTAAGTTATAATCCTATTTCAACCTCGAGCCTTGCGACTCTATGTCACTTCCTTTCTTCTTAAGAGAAGTGAATACCTTCTTTCCCTAGCCATTGTGTGCACCAAAGTTTCAAGGGTGCGACAAGAGACACTGCTCACAAACAGCCTTAAATATCTCACCGAGCGGGTGTCTTGAGTCAGGTGTAATCAGCACCTATTAAAACCAGCACATGCATTCTAATGATTTTGCCGTCCCAATCCCGGCACAGTTACCATGCCAGCGCCGCCCTCTGTGTTGGGCTGTGGAACTGCATGATTCCTAATATTAAGAATGCAGAAAATGCTTTATTCATTTCTTGTAATTTTTACTTACATTTTTACTACATAGCACAAGATAGCGTGAGGAAAACGAACTGGCTATGGGTTTGTTTAATAAACTTTCTGTTTTTGTAAATGTCAGAACAGTCCGGCATTATATCAGAGATTAGTGGAGAAAGCTTAAAGTCAGAGGATGTCAGTAAATCCCTTAAATCTCACCACAAGGTCCTGGTGGTTGATACCCTGAAATAAATTTGTTTAATTTATGTTTCTAGTTTCCTGTATGAGTAACACTCACTCTTGTGAAATAGGACCCTGATGTCAGCTGCTGTTGTGGGGGACAGTGCAGGAAGTGTTTTTTTTCTCAATACTCTCAATACTCCTGTTGTTTCTAAATTTTAACAACCTCATATGCTTATGTGGCAGTATTTTAGCTAAAGCATTCACCCTACCCAGTCCCTGTGCCCTGAATTACATAAGTCCTTGTTAGCTGGCCAGAACAGATTGTGTCCTCCTCAAAAGGGGACTTTTTGTAAATAGATTTTAAGACACTGAGAAACGCTGCGCCAATGTATATAATGCTGCTGAATGGCAAGAAACATTAACTCAAACATTGAATTCATTTTGTTAATCGAATACTTCATTTGCAATAATTGCTACAATATTTTAATCTAAACACAGCACATGATAAGGAACACTTTGAAATGTGTCAAACCGGAGCTATGCATTTTATTAGTCTGGAAGCAACCTGTATATAGGCATTTAAAAAACAACGATCCTAGTAATTTCCAGGTGATTATTATTACCTTTTCTAAAATAAATCAATATAAAATACTGTAGGCATCACCATTATCGAATAAAAGATTAGTCTGCATATTGAGGCAATTTGGTGACTGTGTTCTGGTTGCTTTGTCGCTACAACTTAGAGCTTTTCCTTAGATCTTGTAGGGGGGAACCAAGGAAAAAAGGTTGGGAACACTGCTGTTAACTATGTACTGTACTGTAATACAGAGTAGCTCAGGTTTGTTTTGTTTCTTTCTTCGTATTAATCATATCACCATCAATGGCTATATTCATTGACAGACACAATGTTATATCAACACCTTATGGACCAATTTCGAGTGATCATCAATCTAACACATGGTCTTGGAATGGGTAGGAAACCAGAGTACCTGGAACATCCCATGCAGACACAGTGGTGGACATGGAATTGAAACCATGCATTGTAGTGTTCCCGAAAAACTGCCATATATGCCTCAACGGCATCTAGCCGCATTCCTACTCGCTGTAAAATTAGTACTTTATTATGAGAAAGTGCTGCGAATGTTGTCAGGAAATCACGCAGGAGAAAGCAAACAAAGGTCATCTTCAACAAAAGCACCAGCCGGTCCTTTTTGTAAAGGAAATAATAGCAACAAAGAAACCACAAAGAGGGAGAATGTAAGGCGTGTCATTGACACCTGTTTCTCCATTGTACAACATGGTGCTGTGATAGGCATCATCCAAAACAGTTGTTGATGGCCAGCTCACAGTGCTGGTGGGGGAAGCCTGAAGACATACGAAGAGTTGGGAGAAAGCAGGATGTAGGAATAATGGTTATCCATGGAAATGTGATGCCAGAAAAACCCACCCAGCATTCTCCTGCAAGTATCAGCAGTAAGAATACTAGCTCGAACATGGTCCCATCAAGTAAGAGCCATACCTGCCGTGAGGATATAAAACGCTAACCTTAGGGCTCATATTTCCTGGAGGCTAGTAATGCGAGGTATAATGTATATGTTGTCCATGGTATCACCCAAAACCTGAATCAATCCCAAAAAATACAAATTTAATAAAATTTAAAGCCCTTAACCATAGACACAAAGTTACCTTGGATTATCCTGCCTTTCAATATTTTAAGAGTACTTGCGTAATTAAATCCTTCAATACATACAAACTTATTACCTTTAGTCTACACTATTAAATCATTTTTTATCAGGCCTAATGAATCAATAATGCCTTTGGCTTGAGAGTTTGATGTTTTCACTTTGCATCATTTAACCGCAATGATGCATGCAGCAAGAACCCGTTCTGCAATCTCAGCAAAGAACCGGTGGAGACTGAGAGTCTCTCTTAATATTGTATGAGCTTCTTATCTAATATAAATTCATCATAATTGACCTCACCACTACAGCAAACAACACTTTACCAATAAATTCTTATTTCTTTTTTCATTCAGTCAACTCATTTTCATACAACACTATCACAAATTCTGTATAACTGTCAGCAGTGAACTGAGAGAATGTAGACCCCTTATATCGAACAACACACCACCATTACAAAACATTGGGCAGCACAGTGTAATAACATTGTGAACACTGTGATGTGGATGTTCTGCTGGGAACAAGCAGGATAATCCTCCCTAACCACATTGCAAAATGGTCGGAATGTTTTGGCGAAACAGACAAGTGTTTAAGGTAATGACTTTGACCTCCAAATTCCCAGTTCTTACAATCATCCGATAGAGAATATTGGGCTGTGTTTGGACAAACCCGATCATTGGAGACTACCCTCTCACCTTACAAGACTTTAGTCTTTTGTGTAAGATAGGGTTAAGACACTGTCCCAGATATCACAGGATACCTTGTATGTCTTAGGTATCCATGCTTCCGCAGGACAGAGCCTTGGCGGCCTACACATGAGGGGGCTACACAATATTAGGCAGGTGGTTTAATGTTATGGCTGATCAGTGTGTATAAGCTCCATATCATTAGCTCATATCATCAGGAAGTTCGGAGACCAACAAATCACAGTTTAAAACCATCTGTTTTTGTTACGGTTTGGTATGGCGAACCAAATAAATTAAGGATTTTAGGACCCAAATTCGAGGGGTTCCTGAAGGAACTAAATAAAATAAAAAAGCGCAGATGGGGCCGCGCATGCAGGCAAAGCAGAATCACGGTTCTGCCACAAACAAAGGAAAAGCCAAAACAAAAATGGTAGCACGAACCGGACGCCAAAAATACATGGGACAAGACTGATTAGCAGTTCAGTATCCCACAGAAGCATGATCGCGGGGGAGGCACTAGGTCATAAGGAGAGGGGGTGAATTAGTAAGCCCAAAGGGGAAGCCGGTGAGTAAGGGAGAAGTTGGGGGGCGTATGTCACTGCAGCAAGCGAACCAAAACCGCCAAGGAGGTGGTGGGGCCATGAGGAGGGCAAACCGGAGCAAATAGAGGGATCCTTGCCCTACGCTATGAAACTACACCCAGGCGGATACCTCAGGCCTCCAAGCCATACTTTTTCTGATGGTCTACAAAAATTGCAATGCAGAAAAGCAAACGCGGCTGCAATGACATGCAAACAGGTCTGGTGAGGTTCCAAACGGTACAAGGATGCAACAACCTGCGGTGCTCAGAAGCGTCATTGTAAAGGTGAGTCCTCAGGTATCACGAATCATTCAATTCATCAATTCATGCGTGCTGTCACAAAACCGATCAACCCCATGTCTGTCGAGCCAATCCTGCCAGCTATCCTTGGCGCCTGGCTCCTGACAGTTTTCAGCCTGCATATTGAGATTTAACTGATTAGAGGATTATCTTTAACTGATTAACAGATTAGAGTTATCCAGGACTGAAGAGATAGCGAGTACTAATTACATGGATTAGCATTTTATTCTGCTTTCTCCCCCTTTTCAGGTATCTTCAGGTTTTGTTTCAGATAATGCCTACACATTAGCTCAGGTGTGAATGGGAACCGAAAAAAAATCTCACACTGAATGCATGATACTTTACTACAAGTTTTTCTGAATGTGTGTATTAAGAAAATAAAATATAAAAAGGTGACTGGTTTATAAATGGACAGAATAAAAAGCAACAACTAAGAGGTAAAAAAGTAGGCCTATTACTTTTTTCTCAAGCAACATTATTCACTAGCAATGCTTAGAAACAGTCGATCTGATCCTGAAGTTTAGCCTTATAGGACAAGATTCATTGCTTTATGTTGGCAGAGTGAGGTTGTACAAAGTACCAACTGCAGGGATGTTTATATAGTCTTTTTAACTATTTTTAACAACCAAGAGCACTAGAATGATATGTGTATGTATGTGTACTGTGTACTGTGTGTATATATAATATATATATATCTAATATATATAATATATCGATATATATATATATATATATATAGAATGATATACATATATATATCCACAGTACACATACAATACACATATCATTCTATGGCTCTCTCCTCTCTCTCCTCTCTCTCTCGTCTCTCTCTCTCTCTAATATATATATATATATATATAATATAATATATATATATATATATCAATTCTTCATGTACGTTGATCAAACACTTGATAAAAAGCCATGCAGTTTCAGACTCTTTTATAGACTTAAGACATTATATCTTCTCCAGATTCTAGACGATTCTGTTTCTAAACTAAACAGTTTGTCCTCATGCTCCACAATTTCACCTCTGCGGTCATGTACAGGAATATTTACCTCCTGCTGTTAAGCGAACTACGACACTTCATACACAAACATAATTTTGAAATATGTGAAAATGTAATCACATTTCATACATGGACATGTTAGACTGGACTGGCTTTAGTTTAGGGTCCTGAAGTCAGTTGGAGCGTTGTTTCACGTAAGGAACTGGTAGAAATTAGTGACGTGGTCCCTTGTCTCCCACATATCAATATTATAAATATTTTTTACCAACCAGCAGGTTGGCTTCAGTATACATACATGTAGGAACCGTTATGGTGTCAAAATGTTTATTTGAACCCCATCTATACCTTCCCACGAGTTTTAACATTTTTTTTCTTCCTTGTGATAGAGGGCACAACCCTAGACCACCACTAGCACAGGTGCACCTCTCAGTTTCCAGATCAGTCCCTAACCCATATCATTAACTCTCCCTTGTTTTACTCAGCTAAGATTTACTTTTTAATTACATAACATTCATTTGTTTCTGTAATTTTCAATTTATCAGTGAGCTGACCTGTTAAATTGTCCATATGGGGAAAAGCTGGTTACAACGTAACAATGTCTTAGTACTCCATAATATATATCCAGTTCCCAGACGGTGTACCTTGTGAAAATAATTCTTGTACAGATGTACTTTTTAGTGCAAGACCACTTGAATTCACTGTTCGTTTTACGTCCCTGCTGAAAAATTACCGATATGTAATTTTTACTGTTTCAGAGTAGGCTATACTGGATAGATTCACATGCCCTTATAGGCACAGGCCCCCATGCTTGATTCTAAATAAACACTAGTAATTAGTCTAGTTTTTCGCTGTTGCTCACGATATGAAGTGGAAATTGGTATGGCTATTACACTCTTTTGAAAATGATTCAATTCATGAACAGGTTCTTTGGTCATCTCCTTAGTGATCTTCACATACTCTTCCAGGTAACCACTTGAAACTATTTACTGTAAATGTGTGCACAGAAAAGTCTCACCAGTCATTAGGAAGTCATTATTCTACTGACCAGATCTCCTGATGATCTTTCAACTACTAATGTATTACGTGCTTTCATTTCCATATAAATGTCCCGGCGGCCACTTTAAACATGTATGAATCCATTTTTTTAATGATCTCCTTCAAAACAGACACTGGCTTGGTAGAGATGATTACAGATTTTCAAATTCCCATTCATAATGTGACAGCACTGTCTCGAGTGCTCATCTAATGAAGCAAATAGAGCAGTGATTAAAGTTCACTTACATTTTTTAACCAAGCACTTGAGAACAAAAGTAAAAAACGTCCTCTTCAAAGTAATTGATGTGCATGTCAATGTGCAAAGAACATCTGTAATCCCCTCTGGGATCATAAAGTATTCTGATTCCTGATTCTGATTCTGAACCATAACAGAGACATGTTTATTTTCTATATTGTTTCAGTGATAATTGACAGTGTCTCATGGGTGCTTGAAAGTTTTTTTGAACCCTTTAGATTTTCTATATTTCTGCTAAATCTGACGTAATATTATCAATTAGATTTTCACACAAGGAGTCCTAGAAATAGATATACAGAACCAAGTTAAACAATGAGACAAAATATTATACTTGGTCTTTATTTATTGAGTAATGATCCAATTTTAACCTATTCGGAGTGGCAAAGATTGTGAACGCTCTAGGATTAGCATTAATTTTGAAGGTGAATAATAAATAGAGTCAGGTGTTTTCAATCAGTGGGGATTACAATCAGTTGGTGAGAGTGGTCACCTGTTATTTCGCACAACACATGTTTGTGGAAAGTGTAATCATGGCACAAACAAAGAATATTTCTGAGGACCTTTGAAAAAACTTGTCGATGATGGAAAAGGCTGGAAAAGGCTACAGAAGCATCTCTAAAGAGTTTGGACCTCCACCAATCCACAGTCATACAGAATTGTTCACATGGGGAAATCAAGACCATCGTTACCCTCCCCTGGAGTGCTTCGACCAACAAAGATACTCCACGAGCTAATCGTGTATATTGGTGAGTCACAAGGACCCCAGGGGACTTCTAAGCAACTGAAAGGAGGCCTCTCTCACACATTTGGCTATGTTTAATGTTCATGTTCACCATCAGAGACCACTGAACCACATGGTTGTGCATGGTAGGGTTGCAGAGAAAGCCCTGCTGTCCAAAAATAACATTGCTCTTTCTGCAGTTTGCTAAGATCACTTTGACAAGTCAAAGGCCATTGGAAGGATGTTTTGTGGATGGATGAGACCAAAATAGAACTTTTTTGGTTTTAAAGAAAAGCGTTTTTATGTGTTAGAGAAAGTAAAACACTGCAATTCCAGTATAAGCACCTTCTCCACTCTGTGCAACTTTTTTTTTTATTAGCATGGTTTGGGCCTGTTTGCTGATCTGGGCCAGGACGGCTTGCCATCATTGATGGAACAATTATCTGAATTATGTCAGAGAATTCTAAAGGGAAATGTCAGGACTCTTGTCCATGAACTGATTCTCAAGAGAAGGTGGGTCATGCAGCAAGACAACGACCCTAACACACATTCCGTTCCACCAAGAAATGGTTAAGAAGAAAAAGTTAATGTTTTGGAATGGCCAAGTCCTGACCTTAATCCAATATCGAAATTTTGTGGAAGGACCTGATGCGAACAGTTAAGTGAGGAACCCACTAACATCCCAGATTGAAGTTGTTCTGTACGGAGGAATGGGGCTAAAATTCCTCCAAGCCGGTGTGCAGGACTGATCAACAGTTACAAGGAAACATTTAGTTTGCAGTTATTGCTGCACGGGGGTCACACAGATACTGAAAGCAAAGGTTCACATACTTTTTCCACTTTGTTTTCCACTCACTAAATATGTAATATTGGGATGATTTTCCTCAATAAATAAATGACCAAAGTAAACATTGTTTGTCTCATTTGTTTAAAACTGATTCTCTTTATCTACTTTTAGACTTTGTGTGAAAATCTGATGATGTTTTAGGTCATATTTTTACAGAAACATATAAAATTCTAAGGGTTTCACACACTTTCAAGCAACCACTGTAATGCTGGAGTTTAGAGAGATAAATGGCCTCTCTCAGTAGAAAGCAGCTCTGAGTAAATACTTTCTGCTAAGACACATTCTGAACTAACATTTTCCTGTGAGTTCAAGCAGAGTATCAGAGCATATGCTAAGCACTTTGTTCTCATAGAAGCAGTTCCAGTCATTAGTGGAGGGTGGGAGGGACTGGATAACCGGATAACCAGTAGTGCAGATGCAGCTACTGGTTTCTCTTCCCTTGCTAATGGACAGTGATTGGTGTGAAAATCAGTGCTACAAAAATATAATACAGAATCAACACGAGCAGGACAGAAGCTTGAGCGGAAACATTCAGAATCTAGTACTTTTAATGCTGTTGTCTCAAGCTGGTTGTGGATTCAGAGAATGAAGTGATGGTGACAGCAATGAGAGACTACGGGGCTCAGAACAAAGACCTTTGATGTCTGGAATGGAGGGCCCAATTCTGTTGCTAAGCAATAGAGGAACACAAACAGAGGGCTGTATATGTTGTAATTTTAATAATGTTGTCCAAGGATATAGAGGTACTGTATATAGACAGATTTAACCTACACTACAAAGGACAGTGGTGGCTCAGTGGTTTAACAAATTTGAACTACTAATTAGGTTGTGACTTTAAATCTTCATTGTGCCAAGCTGCCATAATTGGAAACCTGAGCAAGAAACCATCAACTGCTCAGATCAATTGAATGTCGCTCTGGATAAGAGTGTCTGACAAATGCTGCAACTGTACCAGCTTTGGAGCCCATGGCTGTTGAGTGGAGTGAGTTTTCTGCTTGTTTTGTCATGTATTTAGAGATAGTTTGTTGAACTAAACCCTCATCCATAAATACATTTAGAATAAATGATGAAATTAAAAATATCATACAGCAAAGGTTTTAGTTCTGACTGGACATAATGTCCATGTGCCTTAAAGCTAACCATGTGAGGACACATCCCTTCCTAGCTGAAACACTCCCTACTCAAGTTACAGATCATTCCAGATCATATTTGCACTAGCTTGTTCCACTTTCCCTCCTACAGTCTGTGAGAGGCCTCATCATGTCTAACATAAGCAAAACACCTGCTGTGCTATTGTTCCACAAGTCACATGATTTATTTTATGAGTGCCATTCTTTTTACAGTTTGGAGACCCATAGGGCTATTATATCCATTGCCTTCACAAATGGTGCAATGAAAGACACACATGATTGTGTAGATTTTGTTTAAAGTGGTGTTTGGTGTTTTCTGTTATTTTGAGCAAGCTGTCTAAGAAAGGTGTGCAACATATGAGGTTTAGTTTAAGTATTAACCCTTAGAGACTTTTGTGGGTTTTGTACATATTTTTATTTTGCCTTTGTAAAACATTTAAGAGGGTTTACTGTGTATATTAGACCTAATACTCATTTTTTCACCAAAACAACACTAAAACAACTATATCAACAAACTGGATCAAAAAAGACATTCAAAAAAGTAGAAATCAGATTGAAAAAAACATATTTCTTTACTCAAAACAACCAAAACACATAACAGAACCTTTTACAAAGGTAGGATAGTTACCAATCAAATAGTTAAATTAAGAACAAAATAAAACTAAATACAATAATTTACAAGTTTAGGCATGCTCACTCTCCTGTCTCTGCTTTCTACATGCATTACTCTTGTGCGCTGATGTGTATAAGCTATGATTTTGCGTGCCGATTTTCTCTCTAAATCTCAATTTTTAAAACTTCCAGTACTGCTAAGTCAGTTTAGCAACTGGTTACATTTTTATTGTCCAGCTTTCACATCCATAAACAACACATCCGCCAGAAAAAATGATTTGTTCTTATAAATATTTGGTCTTTTTAGCAATGAGTCATTACTCCTGTTATCTGTCAACGAACAAGAATAAGTTACTTAATATAAGAAAATTAAATCTAGTGTGTATTATCTCTGCTCCACTACTTGGTGAATAAAATAGTTAAATTGCCAGGTACTTGATTTTTTTATTTAATTCCATTTTATACAAAAAAGAACACATGTTTATGTGTCATCCTTTTTTCTGAGTCAGAAATAACCATGCAGACATCCTGTTATCAGGGACAAAGGTTATATCAAGCATCATTATACATGGAAGTTCATGTCAGTAATACTATATCATCTGCAGCAGAAAATATTTTTAAATGCAAATGTGTTGATGTCAGTGGTAAAGTTATTTGGGGTCTAGCTGATTAGCTTGCAATGGAAGTGTAATAAAAACAAACCATGGTGATTCATCTTTATTTCAAAAAAAGCCAAGAAAAAGACAATGCTGAAACAGATGTGTTCATTAGGACCTTGAGAAGATAACTGCTGCTGGCAAGTCACATGCTTCTTCCCTCCCATCCAAATCACCGTCTGACAACAGCTGTGGTTTATGACCCTGGCTACCATGACAACTAGCTTTGCATTAAAACCTACCTTCCTATTTATTAGCTGGCCTTGCTCCAGAAAAGTGTTTGAAATAAGTGTGCATACCATCTAGAGTTATTCATTTAAGAGTTATACAATATATATATATATATATATATATATATATATATATACAGTGGTGCTTGAAAATTTGTGAACCCTTTAGAATGTTCTATATTTCTGCATAAATAAGACCTAAAACATCTGATTTTCAAACAAATTCTAACAGTAGACAAAGAGAACCCTATTAAACAAATGAGACAAAACTTTTATACTTGGTCATTTATTTATTGAGGGAAAAAATTATCCAATATTACATATTAGTGAGTGGCAAAAGTATGTGAACCTCAGTAAGTTTCGGTTAAACTGTTGATCCGTCCTGCACACCGGCTTGGAGGAATTTTTAGCCATTCCTCTGTACAAAAACAGCTTCAAAGCTGGAATGTTGGTGGGTTTCCTTCACAGTAGCCGCGCGCTTCAGGTCCTTCCACAACATTCGATTGGATTTAAGGTCAGGACTTGGACTTGGCCATTCCAACACATAACTTTTCCTTCTTTAACCATGCTTTGGTGAAACGACTTTGTGCTTAGGGTCGTTGGTCTTGACTGCATGACCCACCTCTCTTGAGATTCAGGTTCACGAACAGATGTCCGACATTTTCCTTTAGAATCTCTGACATTAATCAGAATTCATTGTGCAATCATGATGGCAAGCTGTACTGGCCCAGATGCAAGCAAAACAGGCAAACCATGATACTACCACCACCATGTTTCACGATGGATAAGGTTCTTATGCTGAAGCAGGTTCCTTTCTACCAAACATAACGCTTTCTTTAAAACCAAAAAAGTTCTATTTTGGTCTTTCATCCGTCACATAACATTCTTCCAATAGCCTCTGGCTTGTCCACGTGATCTGTAGCAAACTGAAGATGAGCAGCAAAGTTTCTTTGGGAGCAGTTGGCTTCTGGCCTGCAGACTGCCATGACACATTGTTGTTCAGTGTCTTCTGATGGTGGGACTCATGAACATGAAACATTAGACAATGTGAGAGAGGACTTCAGTTGCTTAAAGTACCCTATTAACAAGCCTTGCTCTTGGAGTGATCTTTGTTGGTCGACCACTCCTGGGGAGGGTAAAACAATGGTATTGAATTTCCATTTGTACAAGTCTGTCTGCACGTGGATTGTGGGAGTCCAAAACTCTTAGAAATGGTTTTGTAACCTTTTCCAGGCCTGATGAGCCTCAACAAGGTCTTGAAACCACTTCCAAACATCTGTTGTGAAGAAGCCGACTATGATAAAAAACAAAAAATTGTGGAATGTATCCAATTGCCCCCTCTGAAATTAATGACACCCTTTTTCACATTACCTTGTTTAGGAAAGGCAACCAGTTTGTTATTGCCTAACAAATAAATTAGAAAATGCCACAAAGATGATATCCTAGTAACGCCTCTGCATATGACCTATAACTGTGTATCACGTTGACATTATGTATGTATGTACGTATGTATATACATATGTGTATATAAGTTTATGTGTGTAATTAAAACAGCCAAAAAATATTTTCAGTTATGTATGTTCTTAATAAAAATAAATTACACCCATTTGTCATTATATCATGGATCCACTATCTCACATTAATGACACTGTCTTAATGACACTCAAATGGTTAGCCATTTCAGTGACGTAACTATAAGTTACAAAACTACATAAACAACAAAATAAACAAAACCAACATGAATACTAGCTGAAACTAAACTGAATTACATATAGACATTAAAAGCAAAAGTTCAAACTTACCATATTAACACTGGTAGAGATAATAACCATCAAAAGGTATCATCATAAATACAGTAAATTCTCAAACTTCTGATTATTCAAGTAGAGCCAAGATTCACATCAGCAACATGACATTTAGCTAGACCATATCACAACAGACACATCAGCCTCTATAATCATCCAGGGGAATTGCCTTCACTGAAACTAATTAATACATATTTACACTACATCTAATGAGTGTAGGAAGGAGAGGTGCATTGAGGGACCTGCTCATAATAATAATTACTGAAGCGCTAGGCAACTTGTTTTGTCGATGTCCCTCGAATCATTGATATTCACTTTTCTCTTCTGCTTATCTTTAACCCAACTCCTATAGTGGGCAAGCAAAAGCTACAGCTATGTGGATCAGAAGCAGAATGTACCTTTTATTTCATAGTCAGACTAGCATATGTCATATTTCTGTTTTAATGCTTTCATGTACTCTGGATGTGGATTGTTAGATTGAGCCACCCTACAGTACAGTATGTCTTATCATCAGGAGGACATTAAAATCAATCCCAACTATGCCACAGCCATCTGTATCCAGAAGGTCAAGAGAGCATACTTATCCCAGTACTCTGGGTAGAAAGAGTAGCATACCCTGTAAGTCATGGACAACTGTGAGCTTATGAATATATACTGTGTATATATGAATAAAATAGGGCAGTTTAATCACTCATCTAAAGGTGTTAATCTACTTCTAATATTGTATGAGCAGCATTGTGAACACCTCTGCCAAGCTACCACTCTTGGGTCCTTGAGCAAGACCCTTAACCCACAATTGCTTGGATTGTAAGACTCTATCAATTGTACGTCGCTCTGGATAAGGGCGTCTGCTAAATTCTGTAAATGTAAATGTGAACATAGGCAGTGGCTGCCTTCACATGTCTCAGAAAGTCTAGAATTGTAGGTGTCAACTGATAGGGGAGATATAGCTACAGTATAAGGTAAAAGAGGGTTAAAAATAACCTGATTTAAACTGAGCAAAATCTGAAATGAGACGAGCAAGATTCACAATTTTACAACCAGGTCCCTGTTGTAGAGGGACAAGAGAGAGCAATTAGCTTGCATACAGTATATGGTCAAAAGAGGTGTGGGAATCAATAAACACCTCACGATTCGATTTGATTACGATTTAGAGGGCAGCGATTCGATTATTAAGAGATTATTAAAACATATTAGTGCATCTTTTTTCCAAACAGGGTTACTTTTGTCTCACAGTGATTCTTTGGTTTTGTCTCACTGTAGATTGTGGAGTTCGCTGTGTCAGTAATACAGCCTTTTCAAGTAATTTCACAGTCGCAGACAAGTTTAAAATTGTGGGATTAATCAAGAGTGTCTTGCTAGCATTGGGTTGAGCTCGAGTCATCTCGATTGATTAGTGTAAGGTGGTCAGTATTAGTTAATATCGGTGGTTAATATTATCATAAGTTCTAAATCTTGGCTTACGAAAATAGTGATGTGAACATTGTCAACAACCAATAAGTGAGCTCTCTCCAGCACTAAACAGAAATTCCATGTGTATCTGGATGGCACAGGTAATGGTGATTATTTTTTCAGTTCAGTAAGTGTAGACCTACCAGTATCTGAAGAAATCATGTCTGGAAACATTACATTTTATTGTGCTACATCAATTTGTAAATGTATTTTTGCTATTTATTGCGTTGTATATTTTTTATATGCAAATTATGCAAATTACTGCACTCCAAAAGGTAAGGGAAATTATAAAAAAAGTTTATAATTCAAGCATTGACAAAACAGTATTGCATTGGAAATGTAATACTGTATATAAAATAATGAAATGTGGTGTTTCCATCTGGAATTAAGACACCATTACAGTACTTAAGAATCCACTTTTTTATTTTACAGTCTGTGTGTCTGACAATGTTGTTTTCTTACAGATTTATTATTATTATTATTATTATTATTATTATTATTATTATTGTTGTTGTTGTTGTTGTTGGTGTGTGTTTTCTGAAATAATCTCAAAGTGAATCTAGTGGGAGTCTTGCAAATAGTGTACATACAAGATCCCAGCCTTTCCAAAATCATAGTCTGTGACTAAAAACTGTGATTTGTCTTTAGATGTGAGTGGGTGTCAGACTTTAGTCTATTAAAAGTATTTTCAGAGTCTTTTCAAAGTCTTCTAGTGTATCTTTGAGACCTTTGCGACCCCAAAGTGTGCAACATAGCACATAGCACTGAATACGGACACAGATCACTGGCAAT
The DNA here is from genome assembly GCA_025084515.1 of Ancistrus triradiatus. NCBI lineage: Eukaryota > Metazoa > Chordata > Actinopteri > Siluriformes > Loricariidae > Ancistrus > Ancistrus triradiatus. Next base: position 36,944 of record JAJAGP010003546.1, read on the forward strand.
AAAAGTTTGTAAATAGTTCGGAATTTTCTTCGCACTTAAGTTGGGTGGAAGTTTAAACAGGGTTTTTTCTTATCAGTTCCTGTTATGTGCATGCCACACAGTTGTGTCTGTGTTATGTTCATGCCACAGACTGTCCAAGTAGCAATGCACTTCGTTTTGTCAACATTACATTATCATTTGTCATTTAAGTAAACAATTTGTGACTTTTGTACATCAATGCCGAATCGTCCATGTCCGCATCACGATGCATTTAAGAATCGATTTTCTCCCCAAGAATAGTCAAAAGTACGTAGACATCTCTTGTAATTAGTGATCCCTGTTAGTTTACCCACATTCATTACTAATAGGATCTTAATATGAAACACACAGGCAATGTCTCTACATAGACAAACAGCAGCAGTAGAATGGGTTGTACGTAACACCTCAGTGGCTTTCATTATGACACTTTCATAGATTTCCACCTCCACAAGAAGTCAGTTTGTCAAATTCTGTCCTGCCCTTCTAAATCAAGACCATAAAGAAATGGCTTGCAAATTCTGATTAAGAACTTGGCTGGCTTGATCTCTGACTTTAATATCATCAGACACAGTGGAGATTAATTACAATTCCAAATGTTAACATCAGCGCCCGACCCTACAGTCATGTTACAAATCTACTGCAAAGCATTCTCAGAAGAGTTCAGCAAAGGGGGACAAATTTCACACTAGTTTTGGATGTAGTGTTTGGCTGTCCAAATACTTTTGGCTATAAGGTGTTTGATCTTAACAAGTAGTCTGAATCCCTTTCAAACTGACTGATGCAGTTAGACATTTAATATTTTCTGCACTGTTTTGTCAGTGCTTTAAAGCATCAAGATTCTAACCTTTTAGAATTGGAGGGCTGAACACTATGGACAAAGCCTACGGCCGAATTTAGACTAATGTAACGCTGTCTACCAGGGTGTAATTACAAACCCCCATGGGAGCTGCTCTCTGTTCCCCAGCTGGGCCTGTCTAATTTTGAAGGGAAGAGAACTCCCTCTCTGCAGTCCAATCCAAAAGCATTTTTGTGTGTGTGTATATATATATATATATGTATACAGTATATATATATATATATATATATATACTGTATGTATAGTATTGTGCAAAAGTTTTACAGAATGTCTTCCGCTTTACATTAGTGTATCAGTGGGAAACAAATAATGAAATCCCACAGTATGATTTCCAAATGATGTAGGCTTATAGCTCAATGCTTAAACAAATCTAAAACCAAGTGCTAACAATCAATGACATTTTTGACAGATTGATTTAAACTGATATAGAAGCAGCTGTGTAGAGGTTATAAAGCTGGGTGTGGGACAACCATCCTAAAAAGGCAAGAGTGTGATAGTCTGCAATTCCACAGTGAAGCTTGGTGGAGGTTTCCTGTGTTGGTGATTAAAATTAATAGCCACCTCGCTACTGAGAAGTACAGGCAAATTGTTTTCCATCATGCAGTTCCATCAGGGAGGTCCCAGATTAATTCTCCAGCATGACAATGAACCCAACCACATGGTAAAATTCATGAAGAACTCCCTCCAGCAAAAAGAAGAACATGCACCAGATTATAAGGCCCCCACATAGCCCTGATTTCAATATCATTGTTTCATAAACAGACAAGACAGACATCAACAGGAAAGTGAGACAACCAAAGTCTTCAAAAGAACTGTAGCAGGTTCTCCAAAGGCTTGGGAAAACAGAAACCAGCTGAAGTACCTTCATAAACAGCATGCCAGTCTACTTAAGAAAACTGACACTATTTTACGAGCTAAGGATGGTCACACCAAATACTGATTTTTTTTAGTTTTTTTCTATTTATCAAGGATATTTTTGCAATATTTCTAATATAAAATATGTTGTTTCCCACTGAAGCACTATTGTAGACAAACACAAATAAACTCATTGACAAAAAATAACGCTCCAAAGATTTGTTAAGATTGTATGAAACTTTATTTGTTTGAATATAATCATAATATACTGTATGTAAGAGATTATAAGAGCAAAAGAATAAGTTTACTGGGGAAAACTGAACAATAGAAAGGAGGTTCTTGTACCCTGTTAGGCCACCTCTAGCCTGGATACAAGATGGGATACGGTTGGTATCTAGGGCATACAGGTTCCTCATGGTATCCTGTGGCACATTTGCACACAGATGTTGCAGCTGAGCCTGTAGATCCTGCACACTCGTAGGTTCCGAAGCTGGCGTTCCAGTTGGTACCATAAATGCTCGACTGGCGATAAATCTGGTGACCGGACAGGCCAAGGAAGTCTTGCAAACTGACGGAGGCATTCCTGGGAAACTCATGCTGGGCTTGGGTGAGCAGTATCCTGCTGAAAAATGCCAGTTGGAAGACCTGCCATTAGAGGCAACACGTGACTGCAAGATGTCCTGCACTTATCACTAACCTGACTAACCATATCATCACACCAGCAGCATGTCGCTCCACAGCAAAGGCAGGATTGAAGCACTCACAACAAGGTCTCCATTCTTTAATCCAACTTTTGGCAGACCCCAATGAGAACCTGGATTCATCGCTAAAGACTGTTTGGTGTGTGCCCTCAAGGAATCACAGCCCTTAACACCTGCTGACAACTAGGTCAGAACAACCTAGCTCGTGGGCAATTCATCAACATCATCCTGCTTCTCTCAGTCCAATGACGCAATGATTCCTTCTCAAAGGCATGTGTAGCAATCAATAATATCTCACCAAGAGTTACACTACCCAAAAGTAACCTCTTAGAGACTTTTTATAAGGCTCTTGTGGAAGCACTTTTATGCCCTCTTGTGGCAAGACCCAGTGTCTATTCACACCAGACCTGTGATTGTTTACAATTCTGCCTGGGATTCTGCATGCTGTTTTTCTGGCATTCTATTTGGGTGCATTATTTTTTGTCCAGTCAACTATTTGGATTGTATCATGTAAGACTGTATCAGTTAAACGGATTTGTATTTTGGAAAGCAGCATCTTTGGTTTGGTTAAGGAACTAGACTACAAATTGTTGTTTGAGTTGAAATATTGTTTTCTCCAAGCTGCCACTACTGGACACTTTACTATAAAACTGTATGAGCTGAAAATCAATTTATATTGGGCAGTGGTAGCTCTGTGGTCAAGTTTCTGGTCTGCTAATCAGAAGGTTGGAAGGTTGTGAGTCGAAATCACTGATCTGCCAAGCTGCCCCTATAGAATTCTTGAGTAAGGCCCTTAACCTACAGCTTCTTGGATTGTATGAGCTATTCATACACTGTAGCAGAATGCAGGTGAGACTGTCTTTGCTAGGAGTTGATTTGGATACTGGGCAGTAGTGATTAAGACTCTCAAATATTAATTGTAAGGTTGTGAGTACAATTCCAATCAAATCTGCTACTTTTGGACCCTTGAGCAAGGCCCCTGAGTCTCATCTGCGTATATTGTATGCACGACTGTATCAGCTCTAAGTCGATTTCTCTAAGGAACGGTACTCATTTAGTGGGTAACTGGAAACCAAGAGCATGTCCCTTGACCCTCAACTTCTTAGATTGTGTGTCATGTAAAAATGTATCAGTTGATTTGGAATTTGGACAGTGGTAGCTCAATGGTCTAGGTTTATTTAAGGTTGTGAGTTCAAATCCCACCAATGCTGCCACTGTTGTACCATTTAACAAGACCCTTAACCCTCAACATCTTGGATTGTGCCATGTAAGGCTGTATGAGATTTGAATATATGTGGCTGTTGGATAGTAGTGATTCAGTAGTTAATCAGAGGGTTGTGAGTTCTGATACTGTCTCCACCCCTGCTGGGCTCTTGAGGAGGAGGAGGTTAACACTTTGCTTGGACTGTGTCATGTAAGAGTATCAGTAATAATTGGATTTGTGTATTGAAATGTTTAGCTCAGCAGTTATGGCTACTGAGTAACTATTATTGAAATGATATGAGTTCAAATCTTGGTTCTACTAAGCTGCCAAAAATAGCCCACAACTACTAAGACTGTATGTAAGACTCTATAAGGGTGATTTTTCAATTGGGGGATTTTTTTCTGTCTTAGCTTTTGAAAAATAAAATGAGTAAAATAATGTACATGCTTTAAAGTAAAGGTGTAATGATGGCTACAGCTAAGCTTATATAGAATGTAAATATGTAATTAAATATTAATTAATTTATAATGAATTAATAATTTATGTGTTGGTAATGACAATTTTCGCTTTTCAGGGAAAAAAGATGTTAGGTCATGGATTTGCTAACACTATTCAACAGCTAGTATAAATATGCAATTTAAATCAACTTTTCTTTTTTGTGTGTGTAAAATACTGCCCTAACGACCTAAATGCTAGTGATGCTGTATGCGCTCAGGAGGAATATACGATTAAATTATGCACATTTCCAGACATCAAAATATCCTTGTTCTCTTATAGCTGGCATGTGCTCCCCATCAGTCTTTGTTTCCATAGTTACGACATAAACAAGTGTTACCTTCAACAAAATTGGCTACAGAAATCATAGGCTGTTGTGGTAATGACAGCAATGCTGGGGATGATAATATGCTGTTCAAAAAATCTCAAAAGCTATATAGATATGAACAAAAATAATCAATCCATTTGGCCAAAGTAACAAATATTGATATTTTAAAAAATTGATTTTGGTGCATACGTTTTTTGGTGATGCTATTTCTTGAAGGTATTTATTTTGTAATAAAGTATTTATAATATGAATAAGGGGACGTTAAAGTTCCCCTAACAGAAGAATCACCCATAAACTGAACGTTGATTTGGACATTGGACAGTGGCTCTTGACAACAGCTAAGAAGGTTGTGAGTTCAAGTCCCATATCTGCCACTGGGGTCTGCTTAATGCGGTAGGTGTAATGGAATCACATGAGAGGGTGCTTTTGGAGTTTGCAATCTCTTCGAGGAAAATTGAGACGTTTGAACTGATGAATTTTGGCCATCAGGGATCTCCAGTTGTGCTGTCTGTAACGCTCACGGAACAAGCAGGTGGAATAATGGTAGGATTAAACGGCACTAGGTAGGATATGGAGAAGGAGCAGTCTGTGTGGATTAAGTTCTGGCCCCCATCCGGGCAGAATAGGAGTGTTTTGTGTGTCTATGTGAGGAAGGATGAGCGAAAGCCCGCCACTGCTCATGCGCTCAGTCCGTGCGCCTGAAGAAGAGGAGATGCTGCTGATCAGACAGCAGTGTGGTCTTATTTCACCTCGCGTCACTCCGCATTCACAAGTTTTATGGATCTGCGGACGTTTCGGTGAAAAGGACACGGCTTTATTCCTGTTTACTATGATACGCCGTGAGAATTACAGAAAGGCGTTATTACAAACGCGTCCTTTCTTTACGTAACCTCCTAACTACTTGCGCATTTCTCCTTGGTCGGGCTCAGATGCGGGCAGATTACGCGCTTGCAATAATTTCGGGACATTTTGTGTCTCAGTCTCAAGATCGGCGCATTTTCCTTGCATTTGTCTTTCATTTCTGAATGGGAAAGGCATGCCACGCTACTGTGAGGTGTACTGGATAAACAAAAGCCAGCACTGGACATTATATAGGATCCGGACAAATCTTGATGTACCTTTGGAGGTAACGTAAGCTTACAAGTACGATTATTATTCTTGTTGTTATTACCCTTAATAATTCTGTATTTCTTTAAATGAGATCTCGATGCATACTGGAAATGGTGCAATGCAACGCACCAGAGGCCATAACATCTCACCTTCCGATGTTTCACTGTGATTGTGACTGCTTTCAGTAGTGCAGTAGTACATTTAAAATGAAACATGATTTATTTTTGCTTGAGACAGGACCTTTTGCGTGCATGAATTAATGTTTCTTACTCTGTTGCATAATAAACACGGTATTTTCGGTGCTAATGTCAAATACATGATCCCTTAGTTTCAGCAATGCGTGTCTTGTTTGTTTCTGTTTCAGTTACTTCTGCACCATTTGGCCCAAGTGAACCCTCCACTACAGGACCCATAACCATATATACAGAACCTTCATAACCACGGCTTTTCTATCATAAATCATTCAATCTAGAGACTGGAAGATATGCCATCCTCTCTGGAACTTTGCATTAGGTTGGCTATCTGTGTCCCTCTATTTCTTAGCAATTTACCAGGGACTGGTGGCTCACTTTTGAATTTTCACAAAATTTGCATATGTGCCAGTAATATTGTCAGTTGCTCAAAAATGAACTTAACTATGATTCCGCCTGACCTGCCCAAATATACAGAAGTACTTGATCTGAGCTACAATAGCATAACCAGACTACGTGCTGAGTGGACCACAGACAAACTTCCCAAGCTCCACAACCTTTTACTGAGCCACAATGGTTTGTTTTTCATCTCCACCGAGGCTTTTGTTAACGTCAAGTATTTGCGTTATTTGGACCTGTCCTCCAACAGCCTGCGGCAACTGGATGAATGCATTTTTGAACAGCTGAAGTTCCTGGAGGTTCTTCTGCTCTACAACAACCAGATCTCGCAGATTGATCGCACAGCCTTCTCCGGCCTCGGTCAACTGCAGAAGCTCTACCTGAGCCAAAACCAGGTGTCCCGCTTCCCTCTGGCACTAGTCAAGGACAAGACACGGCTGGAGAAGCTCAGCTTGTTGGACTTGTCTTCCAATCGGATCAAAGACCTCCCCATCAAAGACCTGCAGGACCTGCCAGCCTGGCTCCGGAATGGACTCTACTTCCACAACAACACTCTTACCTGTGTCTGTGAATTGTACAGCCTAATGGTCCACTGGTACATGCATCGTCTAAACTCAGCTGTGGACTTCAAAGATGAATATACATGCATACTGCCAGGACCTGAGAAGCAAATTTTGCACATTTTTAAGCTAAATGTGCATATGAACTGCAGCACATTTAACGAGTCAGTAAAGGAAGCTTTTTTGGAGCATACTCTCATCCTCAAGTGTGACACACGGCATCAGAACATGTCCAAGACTTGGATGTTACCTGGCAACATAGAAGTACTGCCTGGAAACAACCAGAGTATAGTAGTTTTAGAAGATGGCAACTTGAAGATCAGTTCAGTAAAACTTGAGGACTCTGGTCAGTACACTTGCTTCGCTATGAGTGAATACCTTAATGAAACCCTGTATGTGTGGGTGAAAGTTCATAACAGTACTCACAGTGAAAATGGTGAGGCCCTCAACACAGCATATACCACTCTAGTGGGCTGTTTGGCTAGCGTGGTCCTGGTACTCATCTATCTGTACCTTACCCCTTGCCGCTGCTTCTGCTGTCCAGGTCATGGAAAATCAAAGAACAATCACGAGGACAGTATCCATTCATCCATGCTCAGTGCCACCCCAACTCACGAGGACCTGGCAAACAAAGCAGAGGCCAATAGACATGTTGCCTTCATAGACACCAACGACCTGCAGGGTCAAAACGGGAAAGTAAACCGCAATGGGGAGGAGGAACTGGAAGATGAGGCTGGGCAAGGGAAAGGGAAGAGGAAGAAATCAGTGACAGACTCTATTAGTTCAGTCTTTTCTGACACACCCATTGTGGTCTGAACGGATGATATCCAGTTCAAACTAGGTAGGACATTCTCTGATGGATGCAAGGAGAGTGGGTTGAGAGGTTTGACCAGAGACATTGATTTATTGAGGCTTTTTAAGGGGGGAAAAAAGCAAGAGCAATGAAGCCTGCAATCTTCAGTATGGATTAGTCTTATATATTTCCTTCGTGATCTAAAGGACTAGATAAGGATGAAAAACCTTTCCAGCATTTAAATCTGTAGCACTTAAGTACATACTGTGAGAAGGAAAAGGTTTTGCCATAGATAAGATTCATTTCTTGATGAATAGGACACAGACAGAGAAGCCTTATTCAACAGGAAATTGACAGTATTTACCATATACTCAAGATTCACTAGACTGCTAATGTTAGGAGGGATTTAGCTTTATTCTTTGTAGCCATTAGTGCTTACAATATTTATTCTTCCCTTCCCCAAATGCTATCTTGCAAGCATCACTATGTTATATATAGACTTCAGTCATGAGTCATTGGTACAGGAGTGGCATGCCGTTCACCACTGTTACATTGAATGCTGAACAGTTTCAAGTGCGTTTGAAGAGACGTAACAAGGATTGAATGTACTTTTCGGAACTCAGAGCATCCATACTTTTTAAAAAAAGTAAAATCAGATCGATCGTTCACTGCCACACTATTACTATTCCTTTAGTGGTTCATAGAGAAAGTAAAGTGAGCTGTTGACATTAAACCAAAGTTAAGTTGCATCGCAATTCCATAGATACATGCAATAAAGTCAGGAACTGTTTGAAAATAAGGTTGCAGCTATTGCTGAATTTCCTGTTAAGAAGCTCAGACTACATTCCTCACATGTTGGATTATTGTGTTTGGGTCATTGTAGCACCAAAACAGATTTGCTCATAATCCACTGCTTTAGAGTAAATTTAATTAGTACATTGTGCAAAGGAAATGTTGGTCTTAAAACAATGGCTTATAATTATATTATAACCGCTATAAGACAGAAAATAAGGCCTGTTTGCACAGTGTCATTTATACAAGGTTGTCTGTCATGACAACCAGTGAGAGACATGTTTCCTGAAGGCTCATAATGTCTTGAAACAGTAAAGACATCCCTGTGCTTTGTGGACTAAACTAACAACAATAACAAGTACTAATCCAAATAATTCAAGAACGAAAATGAGTTCTAGGCACTTCTGATTCAGGGTTATTTGCATACTTTCCTTGCTTTAATCATCGCTGAGTCATCCATTGTCAGAATGTTTTGTAAAAGATTGGTCTCATTTCTAATCACAACCCAGGCCTCCAAAATCCATGTAATCATTTGTTACAAAAGGAACTGAGACATGGCATTAGTTGTTTTGCATTAGAAACATTTCTGAGAGAACCAGAATAAGCTCAGTTGTTTGAGAGTGATTAGTGCACAATAATTAGCGCATTCTACAACCAAGCTAATATCATATTATTGAGGTACCAGTGAGTATTAAGGTGTATTTTCACATCTTTTCCAAAATCAGATCAAGTGTGCTGATGTATAACACACAGACAATGTAGCACTCAGCTGAGATGCACTGTATCTCTATCCGAACACCATTAAGGATTTGAATAGCCTGGTTTGCCATTTGCACAGAGTGGAAAGGGAGTGGTTTGACTGCCATTATGGCGCATTTTCTTTTATGACTCTTCAACTGGAAAGCGAGGGCAGGCTAATTCACAACACACTTATCTCTGTGATAATATGAAGAAGTAATATAATTGAATAACAGCAGAATCATTTTTGGAGCATTTTGTGCACCATCTGTGTAAATAAAACTGCACAGAGTGAGTGATAAGCCTGTCTGGTTTGCACAATATCACCTCAGGAAATAAGTAATGGAAAATGAGAGTACTTTTGATGGACAGCGTCAGGCAGTGGCCATTTTAGACCTATCAAAGACCTCCTCAATTGAAGCCAAAATCCTGTGACGTGCTGGTATACTCGCCAATGTGATATCCATGAGAACAGACCAGTGCCTGTGTCATTTTTAAATACACTCCACCTGGGCAAGAGACACAGCAGCCAAACAAGTTTAAACTTCTCTTCGGCTGCTGTCATATTTTACTTTGAGTATCGGCCTGTGGGAATGTTTTAATGGCATCAGTATTCTATTCATCTGTTCATCATCCTGCATTTATGGGCAGTGCATCTGTGATTTTGTGTGTTGCTTCAGTGTTTACAATGTTAAAGCAACGGTGTTTTCCTAACCAGCAAGCCATCTCATCTTATTTCCTTGTTTCCCCATCAGGAGGGCCGAAGTCTGCTCCTGGAGATCTGCTCTCCTGCAGAGCGTGGTTTAATATAGAATGTGTTAAACGTGTCAGTTTAATACAGATGGCTCTGATGTTTCCTAAAGGGCCTGTTTCAGTGGATCCTGTTGGTTATAGCTAAATATAACCTACTGGAAAATACCACAAAAGCAAATTTGGTCTCTTTTATATATGGTCTCTTAGGCAGATTTCACTGTTGTGACACTTTGCTGATAAGCATTTTGTAACATTATCTATGTAGCATTTGTTCCTGTCCTATAATATATTGAAGATCATTACAATGCATTATCATTTAGACCTGTATAAAAATAAGTAAGCATACATAGACCAGAACTTTGCTAAGCCATTAAAGACTGTACCTATGGAGGCAACAAAGCACTGTATCACAAATCAGTAGGCTAACAAATATGCTCTTCTTCAGGAATAAACTGTTAAATGTAGAGGTATTTGTAATTTAACACACCCTGAGAATTGCCTTGACTTTGCATTAGTCCATCCAATCTGTTTTGTCATGATATTGTATAATGTAAGCACATGAAATTGTGTATCAGTGTACCTATTAATTAACTAGCCACTTTATCACTGTGTGCGGATGTGTCCTATTCGTTGTGTCCTTTTAAATGCCATATATGTAACAAGTATGTACTATTTCACAACTTACTGTGTTGATCTTGTTTAGTCTTGAAGCTCTGGGTATTAAGAGACTATTACTATAAAGTGGCTGTGTCTGTCCATTGTGTAAACATATAGAATGGCTTTTAGTATATAACAAATACACCATGTCAAAACAATTGTAACAAACGTCTTTAGTTTTGTGAACAGAAGACAAAGTGATGAATCCATCCTGCTCACAGCAATCACATCAGTACAAAGTGAATGTCTTGAAAGTAGGAACAGCTTCAACGCAAACATGGCTTACAGATTGTACATTGTCTGCAGAGTGATGTTTCTGCAAACAAAGAAATTGGTACAGCTTATGCCAGAACTGTAGAGGCTTTAATGTAGGTGATTATTGAATTGGTCAATCCGTTGCAAAACTAATAAAAAGGTTATACAATAAAACACTTCATTTTGGAGTGAACTTTGCTTCTATGTCATTAGATTTCCATATGTGATTTCACTGTTTTGGGTCAAATTAAGTCATAACAAATCCCCAAAATAGCCTTTTCCACTTAAAACTGACATGTATAGAGATACAGATTCTAGTCTCACTCTTATAAGCCATTAATAACTAGTATTTAGATTGGTCTTAAAGCAGTCCATCAACTCCAGATGTCCTAGAGATAGCAAGTTAGGCTGCAAGCTAGCTTGTTCCATTACTTACATAACATTGCAGTTCTAATATTATATTTAAAGACTTTTGGCTACTGGTAAATTAGTTGCAAATAATACATAAATCAATATCACACTAAAGTCTCACTTGTTTGTACGTGTGACTAATACAATATGGTAACATTTATAACAAGTTGTCAGCAAGCTGCTTCCTAAATGCCACTGGGTACAAAAACTGGCCAATAGCAGTGTTTACCAATACAAAGTCAGTCATGGTCTATGTCTACTGTATAGGTTTAGCTGCTATTAAACATATTGATAGGAGTGCAAAACTGAAATTCCATTTCTTTGTGTTCAATATGACAACATTAACCACATAAACTTATACATACAGAGGTATATTTTTACCAATCACTTTATTATGTACATCTCATTGTACACTCATTTTATCAGTTCCACTTACAATACAGATGCCTTTTGGAGTTCTACAATTACAGACTGTAGTCCATCTATTTCTCTACACTCTTTGTCAGTCCCCTTTACTCTGTTCACTAACGCCATCACAGATCAGCTACGGTTTGAGTGGTGGATCACTGAGGTGCTGGTAGGGGGTGGATCAGATACAGCAGTGCTTGAGTTTTTAAACACTCCAGTGTCACTGCTGGACTGAAAGTAGTTCACCAACCAAAAATGTCCAGCTACCAGCATCCTGTAGACAGGATCCTATGAGCACTGATGAAGGATTAGAGGATGAGTAACACAAACTGTACAACAACAGATGAGCCACTGTCTCTGACTTTAAATCTAGGTGGGGAAATATGGTAGATGTGTCTAGATGACAGAGTGCACAGTGAGTGAACACGATGTTTAAAAACTCCAGCAGCTGCACTGCTGTGTCTGATCCAATCGTACCAGAAAACAACACATACTAACACAGCACCACCACATCAGTGTCACTGCAGTGCTGAGATCAGCTGATCCACCACCCAAGTAGAGAATAGAGTGAAGGGGACAAACAAATTATGTAGAGAAACAAATAGACTGCAGTAATTGTAGAACTACAAACCATAATCCAACTCGGTCGTTTGAAGTGGTTACTGATCCCATAAAGTCAAGTTACTCTCTGTACAGTTTCCAGTCACAGTGAGTGTGGATGTGCCAGATCACCTTGTTCCTTGAAACCTACTTTCCAAATGCCAAATGCCTTAAACCTCTTGCGATGTGTTAACATTACCTAAATAAAATCTGACCAGTTGATGTATATTTTGACATACACTAATACATCACCAAGAAGTTAATAATTTAAAATCAAAACTGCAGTACTAAAATCTCTCATTTTTTAATGACCAAACTGTTTATTATTTGCATGCAACCTCATTACCAAATGTTGCTTTGTCAATTTTGTAGCTATATGCTAACGTACTACATAAAATTTTACAAATTTAGGTTTAGGTTTAGTTTTATTCAAGGTACCAAAACAAACAAACAAAAATATACTATAGTTACACCATTTATCATACTGCTTAAAGCAATATAGAGCAGCATATGTTGTGTTATGGACACGGATATACTGCTAACCCATTTTACTAGCAAGTCCAAGTAACTAGGTTGGTTTAGCTAATTGACCAGCATACCAGCTCACAAATTGCCAAACTGGTCTTTGTTTTTGTTTGTTTGTAGCAGGGGAAGAACATTTTTTGGTATTATTATGCAAATGGTGTTCATGTCAAGCTGCTTTATGCTATAATACTTGGTGCTGGTTTGTTGGTCAGCATAGCGTTGTCTTAAACTCAACACATGCTGCTCTTTGCTGGGTGTTTTCAGCAGAGTTGACAAATGCAGCTGTTAAACCAGCTGAAAAACTAAATTGGAGTGACAGGAGAATATTTGTTTCTAATTTACATGTAAATAATAGTCATAAATGCCGGTATGAATATGTGCAGATGTTCTATAAAGATATTTTTTGATTATTTATAATGATTCATAGGTTAATAAATCGTTCATAACGGTCAGTAAGTTTAGTGACGCTTCAATATTGCCTTCATTTTTTACTCAAGAACTTTTAAACACTTGACATTTAGGCCAACAGATCAAATACCAAAATTTCCATTCATGATTGCAGTTGCTAATGTAGAAACTAATTTTGAGACGGGATTGCGTTATTACGATTTAACAGGTTAGGACTAAATTTTAGACCTCTTGACATCTTATGTAGCGATCACAAAACAGAAATCAATGTTTTAGTGTGAAACATGGAAATTGAGTTGCCCTTAAAAACACTTAAATTTTCATACATATTGATTTTAATAATACAAACATACTTAAAATGTGCTTTAATACTGGATGCAACTACAAATTACTTCACTCTCATAAGACACTGTTGTTAGTTGTAGTGTTTTGTTGCTCTGTATGACTAGAAAAAGTGACAATACAATGCCATCTGCTGGTGAGAGACGATAATTGCATGCTGAAACAGTATAACAAAGGCGGCAACGTGTATGAGAGAAAGTGTGCGCATGTGCCTTACCATGAACTGACACCTTCCTAGGATGGTTACCCCCATACTGCTGGATAGGCCCCATCCCGTTTACATTTTTATACATAATACCAAACCCCAAATCAGAAAAAAGTTGGGACAGTATGGAAAATGCAAATACAAAATAAAACGCACTGTTTCATACTTTTACTTCAACATTTACTTCGTTGCATACAGTATGAATCCAAGATATTTCATGTTTTGTCTGGTCAACTTCGTTTCATTTGTTAATATACATCCATTCCTGCATTTCTGGCCTGCAGCAAATTCCAGAAAACAGTTGGGACGGTGAAACACTTTGTAAAGTTGCCATTCCTTCTCACAACACTTAAAAGACATTTTGGCACCGAAGATACCAACCAATGAAGTGTTTCAGGTGTTATTTTGTCCCATATATAATAACATATATATGTAAACATATATTAAGGTATGGAACGAAATGGAGCTGTCATTTTGTAATGTGTGCAGCATGTTGTTTTGCATTGTCTGTTTGACTTGATAAAGGTAAGGATGGTCCTTTTCATCTTTATCCCAGAGCACACGGCGTCCATTTCTTCCAGAAAAAAATAACTGGAATACTGATTCACCATAATACATGTTTCTACTGTCTGATGGTCCATCCCAGACGCCTCCAAAATTCTGGATGCAGTGCCGTCTGTGAGATCGGAGATCATAGGTTATACAGTTTAGGCTTACACCCTTGCTCTTTACACACTGCAATTCCTCCAGATTCCTTGAAACCTTTACTAATATTATGCAGTGTAGAGGGAGAACTATGCAAATCCCTTCCAATATTTCTTTGAAGAACACTGATTTACTGTCCCATCTTTTTCTAAACTGGGCCTGTAGATCAAGCAGGCATGAAAATGAATGAATGTAGTGGATAAACGATGGACTGTCACCCTTTCCAGTGTGTACGTTGTCCAGTGAATTCTGGGTTAGGCTCCAGAGCCTCCCCCACAACCATCAAACTAGAAGCATTACATGCCTTACAACCTGAGGTTTCTATACGTATGGTAGAGTTACTTAATATACCCATGCACTCAGATAATGCTGGAACTTTTCTAATTTTACTGATTACAACTCATATTTTGAACAAGTAATATTTCATTTCATTATTCACTTATTACTGCATAAGTTTATTCATCCATACACAAAACTAAACAGACTACTTCTTAAAAACACCACTCTTTTATTAAGACTCATTTGGATGTCAAGCATGCGTAGCAACAAAATGGACTATATCTTAAAGTAGTACAGGTGTGCACCATTTAATGACCACATTAGGTTGAGGGAAACTTTCGCTGAACGAAATGGACGTTGACTGGACATTACCATATGATCACAATGTACTTTAGACACTTCGCACTTTGCACTTTGTTGATGTTAACATTGTTTTATGTATAACAATTATACTAATAAAACTGTACTGTACAGTACTGTACTGTAAAATACAGCAGGTCTTAGCTTTGTATCTTTTATTTCATTATAAATTTAATTAAATTTGAGACGCCATGTTCTCAGACTTCAAGACTGCGATTTTCTTTTGTATCAGCAGGTGTCGGAATAGTTCGTCTTTACTCATTTTCCATTATTCAGGCGTATTCGGCGTAAATAGGGGGGATATAAGAGAAATCTTTTTATTTCCTGTTGATTCTTAAGACCTCGGTCGTTAAAGTGAACGGACTTCGATCGGATGGTCATTAAAAGGCGCCTATCTTTAATGCTAAGATATATCATACAACAACAATGCTGAACAATTGTAAATAGTGGGTAAACATTTACTGTTATATATTTCCAGTATTTCCATGTGTTCAAATCAAATCATGTATATTCATAGTTTGTTTCATTGACATAGTGGTTATTTCATTATTTCTGCAGCAAAAAATATAACACAACAGAAAAGAATCATTCTGTGTATTCATACAGCATATTCAAATGTTGTGTAACCTCACATTCAAGTGTACAAAACTGGAAACACAATAAGCAACCAAAAATCCACATGTATGGGCTGGCTTTAAAACAAAACCAAAAAAATATAAAATTAATAAGCCTAGTTTTAAACTTTAAGCATTGCTTCTGCAACCGACCTCCAGCATAACAAGTGCACAGCCATTTTCCTTGAAAAACAACAGTTCCTATAAGGCTCAGTATTCACAGCTGATTTTGGCACGTGTATTTGGAATTGAATTACCCTCGACCTGAAGGCATGGCTCATAAAATATGATTAGATAGTTTAACCCTAAGTATACATGAACTAAACATGAACTATTGATTCACAAAGACAGATGGACCAAAGGACCTCTTAGCTGCTGAACAAATTATTTAAGGCTAAACTGTTCCAACACTCGGAGTGTCTGAAGGACCTGAGGACTTATGGAACGCCGTCTCCTTAAAAATGAACCAGCAGTTTCCTCCCCATAAGATGAGATTGAGGAACCCAGAAATCTAGAAAAGCAGCAAAATAATTGTTAGAAGGAAAACAGAACACTTCACAATACATTACAAAACATTAAATGCCATCCAGTTGCCCATTTCTACATTCTAAATTTACAATTTACATTTACAGCATTTAGCAGACACCCTTATCCAGAGCGACTTACAATTGGTACAGTCTTACAATCCAAGCAATTGTTGCTCAAGGACCCAACAGTGGCAGCTTGGCAGAGGTGGGATTTGAACCCTGGACCTTCTGGTCCAGAGTCCAGTGCCTTATCCACTGGGCTACCACAGTCCCACAGTCTAAATGTTTAACTTCCTTGGATGAAAGTTACTACCTCAAGGCAGATGCCACATTTTCATTTAAAACATTTAATAATCAAAATTTCTAGACAAGGGGTCCTCAGAAACTTGCAAGCCAGCTTATGATCAGTCATTAGGTGAGATGCTAGCCTTTTTTGGTTGTTTGTTTTTTATGGCAATTTCAGCCTGTTTGCTTGGTACATGTAGCTAGCAAGCTTTGCACCTAAAATTAGCCAGCAGTGCATGAACCAGTACTCATTCATACGTGCTTAATCCAATTCAGTGGTGCACCAACACAAGGCACAAGGCACAAGGCAAGAACCTACCTTAGACAGTCACTCTCTCACTCACACAGCCACACTGGGACACTTTAGGACAAATAGTAGACCAGGGGTGACCAATTTTTTCCAAAGGGGTACAGATTGAACAGTATCAAAATACCTAGGGGCCGATCAATTGTATTCAAAACCATAAATATTTAAAAAATATTATATTTCAAATATTCTATTCAAAATATGAAAAAATACAAATGACTGATTTCCACTGTATCGCAATAACTGCAGCAAGATATCAAGAGAGTGAAAAATACCACAACGTGCTGCAGATTATTGATCCTAATTAACATTTCCTTCACAACATTTCTGCAGAATACTGCATCTATAAAACATGTTAAGTGTCTTCCATCAGTAATTCTCATGGAGATTGTATTTTATAACTGTGCATCACTATACCCGTGGAACTCATTAACAAAGCAAGTCTTATTTTTCTTAAGTCAGTAACATTTTACTTTCAGGGGCACAAACATTATGAACTCACGAATAAGTAAAACTTCAGTTATGCTTAACTATCATGTTCTACCTTAAATACTACATGAATTTATATATATATTGCTCTTGCATAAAGGCATACGCGACACATGCTCACTCCAGGCATAGTCATTATGACTCATGATGTATTACGTGTATGAATTAATGATTACTCACTCGAAGCACTGCATGAATTAGTGCTATATCATGTACCCTTATAGTAAAGTGTTACCCTTACATCACATAACCTACTAAACTCATCTAAAAATTGTACAAATATTCCTTGTGTTGAAGTTCAAAATAGATGCTACAACTTACCAGATGAGACAGCCCATTAGAAACTAACATAAGGGGTGGTGTTGCACCCTCGACTGCATTATATGTGTTAGGTATTTTTGGCAACTGTAGTTGTGATGCGCAAGGTGTCACATAAGTGGCAATCAGTTAGTCAGCAAGAAAAAATTGCAACGTGCCGGAGGACCACTAAAAATGTATTCTTAAGAGTGATCTGTCCGCAATCCACATTTGGCCCAGGCTTTGGACACCCCTGCCCTAGGTGTATCTGTGGAATGTGGATGCAGCGTTCAGGCCAGGATTCGAACCGGGGATCTGTGCCACTGTTCTACCCCGTACCAGCACTAAATACAGGTATTTGCCATTTAACAACCACATTACATTCTGTGAAACAGGTTGTTGACCAGACAGTCTTTTTATGCTACTTTAATGCAAACTTAAGAACACTGTGTGCAAACAATACATAGATGTGTCAGAGATACCACTGAAACCACGAGTGGAATGGTACCATCAACCCAGATTGCAAAACCTAAACTGTTATACCCATCACTCCCTCCAGGAAACACATAACACCAGGATACTTCAGTTACAAGCACACAGACGATCACACACACACACTGTAGAGCCAAAATATAAATGCACACGATGGAACATACTTCGCTGGCTGCACACAACCAAGAAGGAATGAGGCCACTTGAAGAAACACTAATGTCCAGATCAGGCAGTGCAATATCACCTTTTACACACTTTGAACCTTGAAGTAGGTAAATCCAGTGCGGCACTACTAGTAGGAAGTCACAGCACTGAAATGACCGGCACTCTGCATTTCTAGAGACGTGTAGGTTAAGTTCAGCGGTACAAACCGTTCCATTTCAAGTCTCTGCTTGTGTCCATGTCCTAAAAGTGCCTATGCACAATACAGACCATAACGTAAGGTAGTTTCTACTTATGCACGCAGCTACTGCAAAGTAAATTCATAAAAATAAAACACTAAAGTATGACATAATATGAGATTTATGCCACTAAAAATATTTATGGCAGGAAAAATTCACATTGTGTTCCTTAGCATCATATATTTGAAAAGGCTAATTCGAAGACAATGCACCTTTCTATGCCAGAAATCAAAAATCATTTGAAATGCGGAGGCAGACAATTCCTTTGGGTGGGCATTACCACCACGTGTGAAACCTAAAGCTGACTCTTTCTCATGAATGACAGCCTACTCTGTTAACACTTCAATTACAATCTTTCTTGTATCTACTACTGATCATGACTGACTATTTAGGCACAGTAACACAAATTTTAAGGGGTCACACTACGCTCTACACTTTCTTGACTTAAAAAAATAGACTGACCTAGTTTAAGAGTCAATCATTCATGAAAGTTAAATACTCATCATTCTTACCACTGAGGAATTGAGGGGGCCGAAAGCAGGAAGGGCACCAGGTGTGCAGATGTTACCACGATCCTTACAAGCTTGGATTACTAGAATGAGTGTAGTTGGACTCGTAGACCATGTTATGTCAGTCAGGCCTTTACCCCAAGCAGAAGAAGCCACCAGCCACAGGAATGCGAAGATTCCTGTTATTAGTAAATCCTGTAAAAATAAAGGGTTAAAATCGTTGTGCAAAAGACAAACAATGCTCAAGTGTACTGCTGATTGCTTCATACTTTCACATGTCTATCACTCTGGGGCACGCCTGGTAACCTTGTGGTAACCTTTTAGAGAATTGAATTGTAAATTATGGTGGAAAATAAGTATTTGGTCAATAAATTTGGTTCAACTCAATACTTTTTAACATAACCTTTGTTGGCAATGACAGAGGTCAAACGTTTCCTGTAAGTCTTCATCAGGTTTGCACACACTGTAGCTGGTATTTTGGCCCATTCCTCCATGCAGATCTTCTCTAGAGCAGTGATGTTTAGGGGCACACATGGACTTTCAACTCCCTCCACAAATTTTTTCTATGGGGCTGAGGTCTGGAGACTGGCTAGGCCACTCCAGGATCTTGAAATGCTTTTTACGGAGCCACTCCTTCGTTGCCCGAGCGGTGTGTTTGAGATCATGTCATGCTGGAAAGACTCAGCCACATTCCAGCTTCAATACTCTCACTGATGGAAGGAGGTTTTGGCTTAAAATCTCACAATACATGGCCCCGTTCATTCTTCCCTTAACACGGATCAGTCGTCCTGTCCCCTTTGCAGAAAAACAGCCCCAAAGCATGAGGCTTCCACCCCCATGCTTCACAGTAGGTATGGTGTTCTTGGGATGCAACTCAGCATTCTTTTTCCTCCAGTTGAGTTTTTACCAAAAAGTTCTATTTTGGTTTCATCTGACCACATAATATTCTCCCAATCCTCTTCTGGATCATCCATATGCTCTCTGGCAAACTTCAGACGGGCCTGGACATGTACTGGCGTAAGCAGGGGGACACGCCTGACACTGCAGGATCTGAGTCCCTCTTGGCATAGTGTGTTCCTGATGGTAGCTTTGTTACGCTGGTCCCAGCTCTCTGCAGGTCATTCATCAGGTCCCTCCGTGTAGTTCTGAGATTTTTGCTCACCGTCCTCATGATCATTTTGACCCCACGGGATAAGATCTTGCGTGGAGACCCAGATTAAGGGAGATTATCAATGGTCTTGTATGTCTTACAGTTGCTCCAACAGTTGATTTATTCACACCCACCCGCTTGCCGATTGTAGATTCACTCTTCCCAGCCTGGTGCAGGTCTACAATTTTCTTCCTGGTGTCCTTCAACAGCTCTTTAGTGTTGGCCATGGTTGAGTTTGGAGTCTAACTGTTTGAGGCTGTGGACAGGTGACTTTTATACAGATAACGAGGTCAAACAGGTGCCATTAATACAGGTAACCAGTGGAGGACAGAAGAGCTTCTTAAAGAAGAAGTTACAGGTCTGTGAGAGCCAAAAATCTTGCTTGTTTGTGGGTGACCAAATACTTATTTTCCACCATGATTTACAATTAAATTCTTTAAAAATCCTACAATGTGATTTCCTGGATTTTTCTGCCAGCCCCTGGTGAGTCAAGAATCTAGACTAGTGCTTTCAATAAAAAGCTATTGTGCTTCATGAACAATGAAAATAGCTGTGTTTGTTAAACTGTTTGTTTCTAATGCTGTAGAACACTAGTACTTATACAGCATACTATACAGAACAATAGGTGAGTATACTGGAACAAACAACTATGGGTGATTGAGAAATTCTGAAAATATATTTGAATTCAGCATGCAAATATACATAAGAAGTGTGCATTTTCATGAGACAAACTCTTTGCTAACCAGTGTAATCACGTCTACATTATAAGCATAATTATCATGCCACGTGCTATCCAACACCACTTTATTGACTAACAGATATTTTACAGGCATGTAAAATGGAAACATCTGCACAAAGGCCATCTCAAATGTCATCTTGGTAATGTTAGGTAATGTATTTCAAAAGAACTGAATCATTACCATGGAATTATCAACATAAAATCTTGAACTTGGTGTACTTTTAAATTACTATGAATAACATAATAGGTAAAGCGTACTCACAGCTGTTGGGCCACGACTTGACTCGCGATACACATGCTGGTAGCCCAGATACACCACGAGCATGGCAGTACAGTAGAGGAAAGCCAGGACACCAACCGCAACAAAGAACTCAGCTGAAGATGAATAGTCGCCGGTCAGCTGGTACCTTATTTCAGATGAGCTGTTGCCTTTGCAGTCTGTCACATTGTATCCCTGTTTACCAAGCCTGTATAGCACAAGACAAAGTGGAGTTTAGTACTTTAATATGCCAGGAGCTTAATATCCTGATTACATAGTAAAGATACAGGAATGTCTGAAGCAATACTTAGCAGATTTGTATGCTGAAGAAAAATACAATAATAAACCAAGGTTTAAGAACGTTTACCTGAAAGGGTACTGAAAGGAGACATGGATCACTTGGGCAGGGGCAGTTGCTTGGCATTGGACAGTAAAGCTTGTAGTTCCAGAATAACCACTGCTCGATGCAAATGCAAATATGGCAAACACCTGAAGGTATAAAGCAAAAATGCCATAAACAGAAAGAAGAATTCTGAATCCAAAAGAGTGGTCCATGTGCTAGCTGTTAAACTACTAGCATTACATTAGTATGTAATGAATGTAAATCTTCACATCATGTCCACAAAGGACATCACAAAGAGGCAAACAAAAAAGGGCACACGTTCTTCTCAGACTTTAGTTGTTAAAGTAACTCTGAATTCAAAAACAGGATTTGAAATAATTAGCTTGGATAGCTAATTATATAGTTTGGTGTCTCATTTTTTTAACTTATTGAGTAGCCCCATAAAGATTCAGAAAGCATTATGGTTAAGGGTCACAGAAATATGAGAGCTAATTTACTAGCAGTTATAACTGACCACTTAGCATGTTAGTCATATGCTAACTGCCTACAAAAATGCATTTCTTTTTTTAGTTATTGAAGACATTTAGGTACTATTAAATTCATTAATTTCCTATTATATTATGGAATTTACATTATGATTTCCTATAAAAGTTTCTCCACACTTCAGTCCAGTATGTGACGGCAATGCACCAAATAATCATATGCTAATCGCATCAAATTAAATTAAATTTAGAAGAAGAATAAAAACTATTCATTCTGGAATACCTATGCAAAACTATCTTCTTGATGCATGCTCAATAATCCAGGCAAGAAAATCCCAGAAGTTGAATCTGTTCATCTGGACATTTTGTCGGAGAAACGTTTCGTCACTCATCTAATTGTGACTTCTTCAGTCTCAGCTAGTTGGAAAACTTCCCCAATCTTATATACCGCACCTTTGCATAACGACTGGTACCAGCACCATTGCATAACAATGGGACCGGTGATCAGTTTAATATGCAGGTTGACATAGCCACCCAGCCATTGGTTCAGATATGTGGATGACACCTGGGTTAAAATGAAATCTCAGGAAGTACCACATTTCACCGACCCCATCAACTCAGTGGACAGACACATTAAGTTCACCAGGGAGGATGTGAAGAATGGCAGGTTAGCCTTCTTGGATTGTGAGGTTGTGATTGGAGATGGGGGACGATTGAAAGTGGATGTTTACCGTAAGCCAACACATACGGATCAGTACTTAAGGTTTGACTCTCATCATCCACTGGAGCACAAACTAGGAGTCATCAGGGGCACTGTACCACCGAGCAGAACAGCGTCCCCACTGACACAGTGGCCAAGGATGGAGAAAGAAAAATCTCACATTAAGCAGGTCCTGCCTGGGCAAATGTGGTTGTCCGAAAAACTGGCCTTTGTCAAAGTCGGTTAAGACACCCCCAAACAGTGGCTCCAGCAGATCGACAAGAGGTAGAACAACAACCGCAAC
This sequence comes from Ancistrus triradiatus, assembly GCA_025084515.1. Taxonomy (NCBI): domain Eukaryota; kingdom Metazoa; phylum Chordata; class Actinopteri; order Siluriformes; family Loricariidae; genus Ancistrus; species Ancistrus triradiatus. Next base: position 59,790 of record JAJAGP010003546.1, read on the forward strand.
AAGGTCTAAGTGTAAACCAAGTGGTGATTCCATATGTGGCAGGAAAAAACATCGGAAACAATCTTTGGTGCCAAACACCCAACGTCTCAGTGGCTTTCAAACCCCAAAACACAACGCTACAGCCAGAAACTGTCCACCCCCGAAGTATCGGTCCGCCCCCCAGCAAAACAGAAAAAAACGAGTAATGTATTTGTACGCTGTGAGAGGATTTGCCAGGAATTGTACATCGGGGAAACCAAAACAGCCACTGTGCGAAAACGTATGGCACAACATAGAAGAGCTACCTTCATCAGGTCAGGACCTCTGCGGTTTACAGTACCCACCTACAGGCCAGTGAGCCATTCTTTCAAGGATGAAGATGTTGCATATCCTTGATAGGAAGGACGAGTGGTTTGAACGCGGAGGTAAAAGAAGCCCATTTTGTAAAAAGGGGGGAGCGTTCCATCCTGAAACCGAGGAGGGGGGCCTCAGAGTAAAGGCCTCTCACCATCTTACAAACAGAGCCATTGCAGCCCGTCCCCAATCCTGTGTGAAATGGCACAGGGGACGTGGCCATTTGTTCCGTTAATGGCTATGTCAATCTGAATATAAACTGATCACCATTGGTCCCATTGTTATGTAATGGTGCTGGTTACCAGTCGTTATGCAACGTGGCTGTATATAAGAATTGGGGAAGGTTTTGCCAACTGACTGCTGATGACCGAAGAATCACTTAGATCAGTGACGAAACGTTTTTCTGACAAAATCTATGTCCAGATGAACAGATTTGCAATATGCAAATATTTGGGATATGCAAAACTATGGTGCATCTCCTGTATTCTAGATTTATGGTGCATTATGGGTAATAATGTAGTACACTAACTAGAGAATATGAATGTCTGATAATTCAGACAGCACTACAAAAGTGTATTAGCGTACAACCACGCTACATAGTGTACTTTTCAGGGACTAGGTATCACGAGTTGCTCTCTGGCCACTAGTGGCCAGTAGTTGACCCGGTTTGGCGGTGTGAGAGGCAGCAGCGTGCATCAGCCCTTCCCTGGCTTATTATGGTAAAGTGGCGACACCTGTTGCTGAGAAAAATAAGCACACCTTTGTGGCACAGTGTCGCTGCATTCCACATGCTGTAGGCTCGGCCTCACGCACGCTTATATGAGCTCGCTCTGCTGCCCGTGGGAACGGCGTTTCGGAGACCAGCCCTTTTTGTTTGTTTATTTATTTGTAGGGACAACGGTACGTTCTGGGAGTATCAAGACCCTCAGGCGGGGGCTACCAGGAGGTAGCTCGGTAAGCCAGGGCCCTAGATATAGTAGGGTCAGTCGGGTTTATTTACGTTTACATCTGCCGAGCTTCTCCGGCTGTTCAGAGCCTCGCCCCCACCATCTTCGCTCTCACGCCGTCGCCCCCCTCCTCGTGACCGGGGAGAACCTTTTATTCCCCGCGATCGCACTTTCGAAGAGGACGCAGAGCTTTCTAGCCTCGTCCTCCTCTCTCCCTGCATCCATGCCACACACCTGCAAGCGCTATTCGTTATTATTTGTGTGGAACGCGACCTCGGAGCTTCCGTCATGGGCATCTGGGCACTGCGCACTGTGGTTCCTCTTATTGCCATTTTTTTAGATGGCACCACTATTGCTGAACCATGTTAAACTTTTCTTGTAAGGTCCTTGGGATGATGTGTGGTTTTTACTTTGGATTGACCTGGCAGTATGTAATCAAACTTCTATCGAGATACTTTACTTAGTCGTCCAGATCTTGGGCTTGGCTTCCATTTCATAATTTAAATTTAAACAAGTGGAAATTGGCAAGTAAAAAACATTTAGCACAGTATTTAAAAGCAATTAATGAGCAATATGTTTTTGCATATGAAGTATTTCAAAAGTCCATTCAGTTTACTCCAAACACAGTTAATCTGTACGATCCCCAGTCCCCCCTCCAGCCCCCCTCCCACTCTGAATACCACTGTGTCTCTACGACTTGGACACCAATCAAGCCATAACATTAAAACCACAGCCTCCTTGTTTCACACATCACTGTCCATTTTATATCACATCACTGTCATTTTATATTCAGCATCCATTTTATAAGTTGCACTCATCATATAGATGCACTTTGTAGTTCTACAATTACAGACTTTATCCCATTTTAGCCCAGCCTGTTCTTCAATAATCAGAAACCTGATGGCCAGTGCCAGGTATTATTTGGGTTGATTGTGAAACATTCTCAGCACTGCAGTGTCACTGAGGTTGTGGGTGGCCATGTGACAGTGTTTTGCGTTTGGTAGGGGTGGATCAACCACAGCAGTTCTCTGTTGAAGTCTATAAAACACCATCAGTGTCGGGGCTGTGGGTACCATCCTGTGAGCACTGTGAAGAACTAGTGGATAATAACACCCCCCCCCAGGGAGAGGGAGGAAAGAGGGACCCCCCCCCCCCCCCCCATCAAATTCTCTGACCTTTACATCTACAAGATAGGACAACAAGATAGGTGTGTCTTAATTGAGTGGACAGTGAAACTTCCAGCAGCACTGTGTCTGATGATATCAGCGCAACACATATTAAACACAATCATTGCCCCATGCCTGTGCCAAGTGCTGAAAATGGACCCACCCAACCAAATAATATCTGCTCTTTGGTGGACATGTGGAGGTCTTTGACCACTGAAGATCAGTTGAAAACATGGCTAACAATGTGCAGAGCAACAGATGGACTATGTTCTGCAAATGTACTACAAAGTGCACCTATATGGTAAGAAGAGCTGATCAAAATTACAATCAGATTTATTGATAAGCAAGTTCTCACTAACAAGGAAATTGTACTGGTGATAAAATGGGACAGTGAGTTGTAAGAAAACTGGAAATAAGGAAGTGGTTTAGAACGTTATGGGCTGACTGGTCCATGTTTCTCCATTTTTCTTTAGAATTTCATAATCACTTACTAGGGTTTTTCCTTTTAATATTTGGCCCCAATTCTTAACATGCTAACAGTTTGAAATCTGCTTTAATATTAATGTTTGCTGATTCTTCCTGCCATATTTCAAAGTGCTACATCCATAGAAGGTCTACAAATCAACAGGGTAATTGTACTGATTAATCTCCCTGTTGATTTGATGTTTGCGGTCTTTTTGTAACAAACTGTGATGAAGTTGCCATATGTTTGTATGTAAAATAATATAAACATTTTGCTTTAGAACTTTTAGCTTAAAAATGGTTTTACTTTATGTGCTGGAATGCCTGGTGTTTGTTATGGTAATGTTTTTGACATGTTTAATAAAGTTCCAAACACACCTGTATGGTGACCTTTAAACGAGATACCTTATTCATCAGAAAAGGTTAGGTCAAGTTTTACAAAATCACCACAAGGGTTAAACATCAACTTAAAGCGAGAGTGCGGCGTGATAGTGCAGTGCTGCTTCTGAGGAAACTTTGCCAAACTTAAATGTAGCCTTAATAAATTATGGCAATGGTGCTTGAGGTCCAGTGTGTTTATACTTGGTATATTGTGTAGCATAAGAACACTAATTCTTCATAGAAAGAATAGAAAATTAAAGTACAAAAGCCACAGGATCAGCCTTCTTTTCGGTATGAGGAGGTTACTTTCACTTCAGTTTTACTTGGGGTGGATGTTTGCAGCAAAGCGAAACAAATCAGGAAAGTTGTAAAAACCCTAGGCACCTCAGACATATTTAAACATCTATAAAAATAACATCTATTATTCTTGACAACGCAAAAAGGCGTTTATAAACGTAATAACTACAACTATTTGTAGTCCCTTACCATTGCGAATGAAAGTACCCGTAAAAACACAAATGAAACAGTAAGGCTAATCTGTTGGCAGATTGACCAAAACAATTAATGGAGGCAAAATAAAGTTTATCCATTTAAATTGGACACATGTAACACAACCGAGAGCTCTTGACCCATCCAGCACTCGTATAAAGGCCCCAAGTGGCTCCTTAACGGGACCTCAGATCTAAACGAAACGTCGACATTATTTCCTGTAAGACAAAAATCAACGGAATTCCAATACGTTTGAAGGAACTTCATCCACAGCTTAGACAGAAAAAAAAGAAAAGGCAGATTTTATGTTCGAGGGTCTGCCTCTCCAAGTCATTCATTTTTATAAGTAACTAATTCCTACCTGATGTGAAACTTATATCACAGGGCTAGTTTAATTAGTTTTTGCGAGCACAGCCCATACCACCACAGTGCCGCTAACGGAAAGAAAAAATATATTGTGAACCTAGTGTACGTCTGTCGCGCTTTTGTCCACTTTGACTTGACGGAGATCACATGACCCATAACGCTGCACTCTCGATGTCTGTCCGTGCCACTTTATCTACAGTGGGGCAAAAAAAAAGTATTTAGAGTCAGCCACTGATTTAAAAAGATGAGAGAGGTCTGTACGTTTCATCATAGTACACATTCAAACTATGGAGAGGACAAAATGTAGAAACAAAAATTGAGGAGGAGGAGGAGAAATCACATTGTAAGATTTTTAAAGAAAATTGAATTGTAAATTATGGTAGAAAATAAAGTATTGGTCAATAACAAAAGTTTCAACTCAGTCACTTTGTATAACATAAACTTTTGTTGGCAATGAAAGAGGTCAAACGTTTCCATTAGTCTTCACCAGGTTTGCAACACACTGTAGCTGGTATTTTGGCCCATTCCTCCCATGCAGATCTCCTCTAGAGCAGTGACTGTTTTGGGGCTGTCGCTGGGAAACAGGACTTTCAACTCCCTCCACAAATTTTTTCTATGGGGTTGAGGTCTGGAGATTGGCTATATAACAGCCCAAAGCATGATGTTTTCTACCCATGCTTCACATTAGATATGGTGGGTTTCTTGGGATGCAACTCAGCAAGCAAATGATTAGTTGAATTTTTTACCAAAAAGTTCTATTTTTGGTTTCATCTGACATATGATATTCTGCCAATCCTCTTATGGATCATCCATATTGCTCTCTGGCACAAAGTTCAGATGGGCCTGGATTGTACTGGCTTAAGCATGGGGGACACGCCCTGGGCATTGCCAGGATCTGAGTCCCTCTTGGCGTAGTGTGTTACTGATGGTAGCCTTAGTTATGCTGGTTCCCAGCTCTCTTGCAGGTCATTCATCAGGTCCCTCCAGTTGTGGAATTTTTTTGCTCACACCGTTCTCATGATCATTTTGACTCCACGGGAAGAGATCTCGGTGTGGGGTCGTGGATCGAGGGGAGATAATCAATGGGGTCTTTTATGTTCTTCCATTTTCTTACAATAGCTCCCACAGTTGATTTATTCACACCAACCTGCTTGCCTATTGTAGATTCACTCTTCCAGCCTGGTGCAGTCTACAATTTTTCTTTCTGGCGTCCTTCGACAGCTTCTTTGTCTTGGCCTTGGTTGAAGTTGGAGTCTGACTGTCTGAGGCTGTGGACAAGTGTCTTTTATACATATAACAAGGTCAAAAACGGTGCCATTAATACAGGTAACGAGTGGAGGACAGAAGAGATTTCTTAAAGAAGAAGTCCACAGGTCTGGGTGAGAGCCAGGAAATCTTGCTTGTTTGTAGGTGACCAAATACTTATTTTTTCCACCATGATTTACAATTAAATTGATTTAAAAAATTGTGATTTCCTGGAATTTTCTTTTTTCATTTTGTGTCTCCCATAGTTTGAAGTGTACCTATGATGAAAATTACAGACCTCTCTCATCTTTCTAAGTAGGAAGAACTTGGACCAGTCAGTAGCTGACTAAATAGTTTTTTGGCCCCACTCTATCTATCTATCTATCTATCTATCTTATCTAAAAAAAAAAAAAAATATCTATCTATCTATTCTATCTATCTATATGTCTGTCTGTCTGTCGTGTCTGTAGGTCGCTGTCCTGTCTGTTTGTCGTCTTCGGTCTGTCTGTCTGTGCAGATATATGGACAGATGAAGCATGTTTTTTTATTCCTTAAGCATAAATAACCAACTTAATGTATGGAATGTGGTTTTGCTGCTCTGATGTTTGCCAAGGAAACTCTTGACAACATCCCTGTCAAGTGTTTTTTGTCATTCATGACCTGATTTGTAGATTGGCTTTCTTAATCTTAACATCAGTAGCCTATTATTGGAAACATCTGTCTCAAGCAGTGAATTGAGTTTTACATGAACCGGAGGCAGAAATTATCTTTGTTGGAGCAATAACAAAGATACTTTCTGTCATGAAATGAAATGCTTTGTGTAGGTGCCCAGTTCCTATGGTAATGTGACTGTTTAGCATGGCTACCCCATTCACAAATGAAACAACAGTAATTTCTATATCCCAGCTGCATTCTTACTTGCATTGCCAATAGTTTTTTAGATCACTATGGATGTTCCAGTCCATAAATGCTGTATGTGTTCCCAACACAGTTCACAATGTTTATGGTAGGACCGTTTCATGTTTACTCCCTAGTAACTGGTACTGAAGAAATGGTACATTGTGTAACAGAGTCGTGTTGTGTAACAGGACAGCTTTCGCGGGTTCGTTAACTTTGAACAAATCTTTAAAAAGACACCACCTTGGTGGTCATGCACATAACTCAAAGCCTTGAACCAATTTATCAAGTCAGTACAGCAAACCAGTGGTTGTCAACCTGTATAAAAAAGAAGTTAGTGAATTTTCTTGACATTTTGTACCTGGTGAAAGCAAATCTCATCCTTTCAATCTTGAACCCAAATATTTCTTGTTTTAACATTTGACAAATTTAAGTCCTTGACTAGCGTAGGTCAGTTATTCTGGCTGTGTTATAAGAGGAGGAATAGCCATATTTGGGGTGGACCAGTGTCATTCTCCATATCCTGGTTCATAAGAGTTGTGGCATCTTCATCTGTGTCATCTAGACTCCATGTCTCTATAGTGGCTGCAGGACTGGCAAACTGTCATCATGTGACACTGGTGTCATGACTGAAAGGCAGATTGGGGTATTTAATAAATTCCCTATTTTAGAAGAGAAACCAGATAGAGTGGCCAGAATGAAGCGACAGTCCCATCCATGATACTGAAGATCATAATTCTGTTCTCACCTCTTCATTGTAAAAGGCACTGAAATTCCGAGTCAAGCTCTCAGACTGACTGCAAATGTTGCAAACGAAAATGAGGAGCCCAGGGTTTTGTCCTTTGGTCAACCAATTTTACCTTCAAAGTAAAGATCATAGGCTTTGTTAAGAAGTGTGGCCTTGCCTGAAGAACATGTCCATCACCATGCGTCTACAACCATCCCCCCCCCCTGTAAATGTAGGCAGCTTTTATAGCCTGTCTGCCCCAGCATCTAACCTGATTAAGCATACCCAGACATGCCTAAGACAACATTTGCACAGCACCCTACAACTGCCCCCACTGCATGACTACTAGCATGACTGGACTGACCACGCCACTTGCTTTGTGGACAATATAATTAGTGTACTTAAATATGATGGTATGATATACAGCATTACCTCAGTTCAAGACCACCTCAGAACTCATCGAATTCGGTTGTTGACCTGTTCTGACTAGAAAAATGTGTCTCTGTTGTTGTCGTTCGCTTGGTACTCGGCACACTTGTTTAAACTTGCATGAGTCAAGCCACGCGACTCGTTTCAGCCGAAACTTGATTCACGATTCATAATTCACGAGTCACAATTCAGTATACAGTGATTCAGGTTCACAATAGGCCTCAGAGAAGTTCTCCACTCTTTTTATCGTGTTTTATCTACAGTACTATATTCTTAGTGCAAGTAAGTCCCCATGGATCCTAAATAGGTTTGTTTACAAGAGCCAACCAAAAAAAAAACAGGAATTGAATGCTCTAGAACACAGCCTGTAGTTAGCTTAGCAGCTATGCTAGCATCCAGAGTTCATCAATAGAGTAAGTGTTGCTTTTACTTTTCACTTTCAATCCATTACTCACTAAATTACACGTTATTTTCCACATACACTTTATTATAAAATACGCTTTGTGTCAATGATTTTGGCCAACTGCAGGTTAATGTAAGTGTTTTAAACAGTAGAGACCGCTTAATATAATATAGACCGCTCTACCAAACACTTGTTAAACACCTCAGTTCATGATCAGGGAGCACCTGTACAATACAACTTCATTATTTCATATAATGTCTTATATAGTGTGGATTTCCTGGGGGTTGGTAACAGATTAATTCAATTTACATTATTCACTATGCGAAAATTTTGCTTGGTACTGGTTGTTTTCGGTTCATGACAAGGCTTCTGGAAGGAACAACCAGAACAAATTACTAGAACCGAGGTACCACTGTATTCATAAAAATAGGTTATAACTACAAAATGGCACATGACAGAAATAATTTACAAAGTAATTTTCTAGATCAGTATCACAACCACATCCTGTCATTTTTTCTCTTATGTCAGGTGCCATCACTGATAATGCAAACCAGTTCCTCTTTTGGTTATTTTATCATAGCTATTTAAACACTGTGTACTTTCACTGTTTTGTTGCAATGTTTCATCATTTCTACACATTGCTTCTGAGCATTCTGTTCCTGACTCCAAGATATTGGAGGCTTTATTAACAAAACCAACAGAGGTACACACGGGCTGAGCAGGATCGAGGTCAGAAAACAGTCCAAAACTGGATACTGACAATAAAGGTTCTCATGCTTTTGCCACACCTAGATATGCAATATTGGTTCATTTTTCTCAATAAATAAATGACCAAGTATAATATTTTTGTCTCATTTGTTACATTGGGTTCTCTTGATTTGCTTTTAGGACTGATGATGTTTTAGGTCATATTCATGCATAAATATAGATGCATCACCCCCAAATCAGTTCAATAATAATCATAATAATCATCATCATCATCATCATCATCATCATCGTCGTCATCCCCAAACATAGCCTAGCGGTTAAGGTACTGGACTCTGGACCAGAAGGGGTCCTTGAGCAAGGCCCTTAACCCACAATTGCTTGGTTTGTAAGACTGTACCAATTGTAAGTTGCTCTGGATAAGGGCGTCTGCTAAATGCTGTAAATGTAAATATCACTGCATAAGCAGTTTCAACACTCCCACCAGCCACCAAGACCATATTCAGGGCTTGAGTAACAGCTTGAGGACTTTGTACTTATCTTAAGACTTACCTTGGCCTGAAGGGTAGTTGACTGTACAAGATCCTTATGTAATAATTGTCTACCAGTAAATTAAATCTTTGAAAGTGTTCGGGTTGTCTTGCAACACGCTGCAGTAGCCATACTGTCCACCAGATGGCTCAGACAAGAGACTCCTGGTTCAGTTGTCAAAAATCAGGATATCCTGCCGCCATGAGCTCATTTACTATGTACACACCAGTTAGCATTACCCTGCTTTCTTTTCCTCTGCTTCTAGAATAGTACTTAGCTCTGCATGCTGGGTGAAACATCAGCAGACCTTGAGGTCCAATAATACACATGTTTGACAATAGAGCACACAACCCATTGACAAAGGGAGATTTTAGTATCTTTAATTGTAAATAATAATGCCATTTATTTGTGATTGGATGGCAGATAAATCTATCACTACAAGCCACCACCACTGGTTTCGACAAGTACCACCCAGCCAGGTTGGGAATTGCAAGACAAGATTGGCTGTGTCAGAGAAGGGGCTGCATATTTTGGTGCTGAAACAACTACCCTTACCCAGCACTGCACTGGATTGGCGTCCCATCCATGCAGTGTTTACTTCTTGCCCTGTATTCTACTGGGATAAGGACTGGAGCCTCTGCAAAACTGAACAGGAAAAACGCAGGGTTAAAACATGAAAAAAACCTTAATTTTTGTTTCACTGGTGGTTTTACATGAACTTAGTTTGTTGAGAGAGTAAACCTGTGAAAATGGATTCTCATTACACAGCTCAGTTCATATTAATCTAGTTTGGTTCAATCTAGCTTTGGAACACATGCTTTGTGGTGGGTATCACACACTGAGCCTTATTCTGTAGCTACCACATGATTGATAGTCATGGGACACCCCAAATACTTTTGAGCCTGCCAGCAAATCACATGCACACTCTCACATAATCTAATTATCAGTGGAATCTGGCATGCAAAACCTAAGGTCTATGGTAAGGTTCTTGTTGCTGAATAACTGTTTCATTTTCACTATGAATGTAGTGGTTAAAGGATAGAAAATTAAGTCATATAGAGTATTAATGTTTGTAAATATGAACAAATTGTGTACAGTATTTCACATTATTTTCACTGTCAAATTAACTTGATTTATTACCAGTTCTAGTCCTAGTCTCATTCACCCGTGGCCCAATTACATTTAGATGACATTCTAAATGACGAGAAGTCAACACAACCTCTGCAGGGAACAAACGTAAATATGACATATTCCTTCACAGTGTAATTAACCATTAAAAGTCCATTAAGTTCTGGGTTAACAGAAATAAAGAGCACATGAGAGAGAGAGCATGTGCCTATCACTTTCAATGAAAGCTTTAATAAAGGACATTACAATATAGTATATTGACCTACATTTCCCGGATTGTCTTTATGCTGATAAACAATGCTTTTCCTAGTTTATGCCCCGATATTATCATTTGGTATATTAAAGTCATTTGACTATCAAACCAGTTATTAATTATTATGGAATGTGTGGTTAATTCCCTTATAAAATACTATGACTTTAGTTAAATTCATTTCTAAACACAGTCTACATAAATATATATTTGTTCACTATACAGTACCATTTAAACAGCCTATGGATCAGATCTGGATGTTGTCACTTGACTGTACTGTCATTTCTTGCCTTTTACATTGAAATTATTGAAAAGGGTTCTTTTTGGGATGCATTGTGCCATATATTTTGATTTGGCAGCATACTGCATCATCGATCACAGCCAGTGATTCTGCCCTTGATTGAAACAGACATAGTTACATGTGGTCTTGTTTGCTCTGATTATTTCTCATAAATGTTTTAAGGGTAAACAATATTAAGTTCTGGCATCATCCAGCATTTTTCACTGCTAAATCAGCTAAGGGTGAGCCTTTACTTTCAGACATTCATACTTTATGTTCTTCAGTATATCAGGTTTAAGGAACACTGT
>JAJAGP010003547.1:0-70798 GCA_025084515.1 Ancistrus triradiatus
TATTATATTGGATCACTTTCCTCATTAAATAAAAGTATAATATTTTGTCTCATTTGTTTCATTGGATTCTCTACCTTAATTTAGGACCTTAAATTTTAATCGTATTAGTCATATTTATGAAGAAATATTGAAAATTCTAAAGTGGTCAGACATTTTCAAGCACATCTGTATTGTAAAATGTGACTTTTTTCTTGAGAGCTTTTAAATTGTACTTTTTTCACAAGGATTGTTCATCCTTAATAATGATCCTTTCATAAAATGTACGATTCAACAAGACATGCTTCCTCCCATGCAGACAAAAAAAATCACTTACAGAGTAAGAATCGCAGACTGTTCTTTGATCATCTGAAAAGCGGTTGCCATTTGCAAGACATCCACTGGCAGTAAGTGGGATGAGAACTGAGATATCACAAACAGCAGGTGGCAGATGAGAGATATACGGATTCATGCTTGCAGTAAGATGACAAACAGGAGTCATTGTTTCTGTAGAGGTTCTTTAGATCAATGGTGAGGAAAGCACACTCCAGAGTCAAGTTTAAGACCAATAAATCAAGAGAATTGCCAGGAAAGGGGAGCAACAGCATCTCCCGGGGGGGGGGACCATTTTTTGTTGACAGAGTGGTCTTCGGTACCAATAAAAGATTTTCAATCCAGAATAACGAAGTGATGTTACCTGTCATAATACCCAAATACATCTGAATCAATTAAGAGTACTTTCTTTTTCATTCTCATAATGCCAAAGAGAATTTGTCATTTCTAAAGATTGTGATCCATCAAAAACGTATCTGTCTCTCTCAAGAAAGGACAGCACATATCATCAGTTTCCTCTGTGGGGAGCTGTAACAGTAATGTCATGATCACCTATTCTAGTGATGTGTGTGTGTGATCTGAGGCTCAGTAAGAGATTTTCAGAAAGAGTCTCTCATCAGTCATAGTTATGAGTCTGGCTGGCTGCCTTGACGTCTCACTTTCTTGACCTATGTTCACTTTAGATAGTTACTCTTTTGTACCACTGTTCCTAAGCACACGTTCCATTAATACCACCTAAAACTGGAAGCCGCTGAGGACTGAGAATTTTGCAAACCCCTTAAAATCAAGAGATTACTCAAATCAACACCTTTTAAGCAGGAAAGTGAATTAACAGTGGGTAAGTTCATATTTAGTGACACAAAGCATCTCCTTTCACTCTTATAAGAAAGAGCGCTGCTGACAAGCTGGAAAAAGTACTTAAATATCTGAGCAGGGCAATGAGGTTGGCCATGTCTGAAAACACGTAGACTCACCTCTGGCATCTGGCATTAGAGATACTGTTTGTATGTAGCTGGCTATTCATTCAGCTGAGAAAACATTCCGACTGGGTGCTGGCAGAATCAGTTAGGTCGAGGTAATCAACACACAAACATGCACTCACACAAACACAGTAAAACTCAGTATAATCATTTCAACACATTTATGCTTCTATATTTACCATTCTAGAGAATTGGTTCAAAGTCCAAGTTGACATCAATTAAGGTATCTTTCAGTATACATTTATATACTAGTATACTAGTTAGTATACCTTATCCAGAGCGACTTACAATTGATACAGTCTTACAATCCAAGTCTTGCTCAAGGACCGAACAGTGGCAGCTTTTGCTGAGGTGGGATTTGAACCCTTGACCTTCTGGTTCATAGTCCTGCACCTTAAAAACTAGGCCACCACAGTCCCAAAATTAATTTACATTTTTACAGCATTAAGCAGACACCCTTATCCAGAGCGACTTACAATTGATACAGTCTTACAATCCAAGCAATTGTGGGTTAAGGGTCTTGCTCAAGGACCCAACAGTGGCAGCTTGGCAGAGGTGGGATTTGAACCCTGGACCTTCTGGTCCATAGTCCAGTACCCTAACCACTAGGCTACCACAGTCAAATATTAAACTATAAATGTAGTTTAATAAATGATTGTAAGGCACCCTGAATATGAGCTTCATATATGAACTAACTCTATGGTTTACAATTTTATGGCAACAACATGTAGCAAATGTCCTTATCCACAACGATTTATAACTACAATTTTACAAAGGTTCAAATCAGGTCATCAGTTAAGGGTTGTGCTCAAGTGCCCAACTGTGGCAACTTGGTATTACTGGAGATTGAACCCAGGACCTTCGGGTCAAGTGTCTAATACCTTAACTGCTGTGCCAGCACTGTCCCTATACTCATAAGACAAAATATGAATATTATTATACATTTGCTGTCTTGATTTAGCTAATTAACAACAGAGGAAATTATTGCATCAAATCAAAAAGTGATGAAATGTGATTCAGTGTTGAAAGCTACATAAGTAACCCTTTCAAACTTTCATTTCCATCCTGAACTTATCTGGCCATTTTGATTCACATAAATGTAGGATTTGCATATTTAATGAAGAAGACTGTGCAATCATATCTACTCATGCTGGTGCTAGATGAAGCAGAGCACCAACTCCAGGTTAAGTAAAGTACATCACACATGGCTCACTCACAAAGTAATAGTGAGCAAGTAATAGTTACAGTTGGACTGTGGTGGCCTAGCAGTTAAGGTACTGGACTATGGACCAAAAGGTCCAGGGTTCAAATCTCACCTCTGCCAAGCTGCCACTGTTGAGTCCTGTTGAGCAAGGCTCTTAACCCACAATTGCTTGGATTGTAAGATTGTATCAATTGTAAGTCGCTCTGGATAAGGGCATCTGCTAAATGCTGTAAATGTAACTCCCTAACAAAAGATTACATGAATCACTAACTTTCGTTTTTATGAGAGGACTCCTCTGACATTTTCATAATTATATTCTAAAGTTAACACAGTGTCCAAGTAGATTTTCAATATCATGTTACAATTTAAAGCATCCAATGAAAAACTATTATTATTATTGACTTTTAGTTGTATACTAATGTAACTGTAAAATGGAGAGATAATAGGCAACACAGATTTGAAGTCATATTATATTTATTCGCGCTCAGTATGAACAGCAATTTGACAACCTATCCAGCAGTAAGCAGTACACTTCTTCTTCAGCACTCATTATGATGATAGAGGATTTATAACTAGTGAGATATAACTCATTTCAATTAATCCATTCAGTCAGACCAAGCACCAGTCCATTGCAGTGCATATGCAAACGTACACACACATGCACACACATTCACCCTGAGACACACTGGAGAATGACCTAACAATTGTCTTTTGAATATGGGAGGAAACCAGAGAACCCATAAGAAATCATGCAGACATGGAAAGAACTCTAAAAAGGCAGTGGCTGGGTCAGATCTCAAGCCCAAGTGTCTGGAGCTGTGAGGAAACAGCCTTAACCAGGGTTCCACTGTGCTGCACTTGCTAATTAACATTAATTCATGAATACTGTTATAAAAGCTGGGTTGGTCAAGAAGTGGCCTAAAACTTTACTGTAGCTCCAAATCACTCAGTCAGTCTTTAGGACATGGAAACTATGTAATATCCACTAGACATTTAGATGTTTAAGAGACAGAGTTTATGCTCATCTCAATCACCGACCATATGACATAATTAGCACTGCTCCAGAAGGTTTCTTACAATCCAACTCATCCACTTCATTCGCAGGTTGCAGGACTTAGTTCCTAGAATTAAAAAAGTCACAGTAGGGAGAAAGGCTTTTTCATACATGGCCCCAAACTATTGGATTAATCTTCACACTTTAGTTTGAGATTCAGACACTCTCCAAATTTTTAAGTCTAGGCTAAACACATACTTATTTATACAGGCTTTTCGCTAGACTTAGACAGGGATGCATGGTTCAGGTTACTTGGACGGGAGTCTGGAGTCATGTCTGGCCGGCCTGCCATGTCATGCCTTGTTCTTTAGCCGTGAGTGTCTGTTGGGTGGTCCGGCTGGGCTGGGCTACGGTCCTCTTGATCTTGACTTGTGCATCCTTACCTTAGATTAAAGGCAGAGCCGGGGGTTCATAGTCAAAGAGTTCTGTGGTGATCTGGGATGTTGGGTTGCAGTTTTCTTGTCTCTCAGGCTATGTGACCTTCTGGTTCTCCTCTTTCTAACTATGCTGCTATAATACTGTATTTTTGTTTTCTCTCCAAGCTTGTGTTTCTGAACCAGTTCCAGCCCCACACAGTAAGATGTTCATCTGCTTCAGCTTCTCTCAAGTTGTTTCCGCCATCAGCTCCAGCCCCACCATACTCGGGCCACATCAGAGGACAGTAACTCTCTGCCTCCTCCGGTTGGCTGGGGACGAAGTGCTGCCAAGGACTTTCCTACCGAGGACTCAAGATCCTAGTGTATACTCTGTGTATCGGACTACATAATGCCGATATGCATATGTTTACGTTATTTTATTTGAATTATCACTACAAGACTTATTTGATTAGATAAATTAGTTTCAATTACTTACATTTTATCATCTATATGCCACCCAAGGAGGTTGAGTCCTCTTTTTGAGTCTTAGTCCCCCTCCCATGGTTGCTCCCCATAACGCTTAGGGAGTTTTGCCTTGCCCACAGTTTGCCCTATATACTTGCTCATTTTAATTGGCTGTAGATATTAGAAGATAATCTAAAGTTGTAAAGTTGCTTTGAGACAATGCTTCATTGTAAAAAGTTCTATATAAATAAATCTGACTTGAAAAATAAAATCTGACTATAAGTATGTAACACAAAAAATGTACAAGTTGAATTATTAACCAAATTATTAATGTAGAACTGACACGTTTAAACATTTGAAACGTTTAAATTACTAATAAAACATATAGTCTGTTTTCATGGTATGGCCTAATCATGCTGAATTGTGTGAAATATTGAAGTGTGAAGTATTTGCATACAATTTTGTAACATCACAGCCATTTTAACTGACGCCAATGCATGGTTTTATCATCATTCATTAATTCAATCTTTTTTTAGCTGCTTAATCCTAATGGTTTTATCAGCAATAACATTTTTTAAATAATAGATGTAAGTAAATAGTATCTTATTATAGCAACTCGTTGGATGCAGGATAAATGATGTTTCTTTTAGAATCAAATGCATGTTGTAAGTAGGCCATTTGCCTTGTAGAATTTCTCATTTCTACCTAAGGACATAAAAAACTGAGCAGTGACTAGGGGTGCATGCATGCTGTGCTGGCTTTTACTGAAAAGATCTAAGCATTTCAAGCCAGCACTGCACTGTCGCTTCCGACCTGAGAGGTCAGCAGAGGAATATAATGGAAGCTGGCTTGTCATGCTTGTGCAACTACATTCTCCAGCATGCTGTGGGGCCAATTAGCCCAAACACCTTGCACCTGGATGGCAGGGTATATAAACCTGAACAGCGCCATTGTTCAGGGATGCATCTTTGTAGAGGGATAGCCCTGGGGCTTTGTCTGGCTGTTTGTTTATATGCCAGATTTCTGAAGAAAGAAAACAAATGAAAGAGAAATATTTTCTAAAGAGAACAAAAGACAAAAGATCAAAAAACAAAACATCTGAAGATACTGTGGAAGAGAAAGAAAACAGAGAAGTTAGCACTGAGAAGACTGAGAATGAGAGTAAAAACCAATAAAGTGACAAGTGTGTTGAAGTTTAAAACTAGTAAAGAGTTTAGAAGAGATTCAGCTGAAGGTTCTAACAGAGCAAAAGAGTTCAGTGGTGTAAAGGGATGAATACATGGGAGTGAAAAGGCATGGAGAAAGCTCACGCCTTGTCAACCCAAGGCCCTAGGATTGAATCCCCACTCAGAGTAGACAGTGTAATAAACCCTCGCACACTCTCTTTCCTCATCCCTCACCTCTGAACAGAATATACACAGAAACATTTAATATGACATGTAATATATAAAATAACAATATATAAAATAGTAATATATAAAAATCTTCAGGACCTGCCCCCAGCAACTGCTTTAGCCATCTTGTAATATACATTGATGTTCTGCTCCACTCCCATTGCACTGGATCACAGGTCACATCTGAATTAAACATTTTATCAGAATACTAGCTTACATATTGCTTTCCGATGTCATTGTTTTTGTACAGTTCGCCATATTAAAAATCAGGCGAACCTGTGAAAATATAAAAATATAAAGGTTTTAGAACCCAAATGCAGTTAGCTCCTGATGGAAATTGTGAACCAAAATGTAAATAAATCAAAGAATCTAAATACACAAAATAAGGTAAGCAAATAAAACAACAAAGAAGGATAGATAGATAGGTCACTTTATTAATCCCAGAGTGTGTTACAGCGGCATAAGTAAAACAAAAAGGGGAGAGCAAGAGCAAGATATAAAGAGATCAGATATAAATATACATAGAGAGCAGGGTTATAATATAATTATAGCAAAAAGTATGATCCTTAGGCAGCTGAGGATCGAACCCGGGACAAACACTGGGTTGACATCGAATTAACCCAATGCACCTGTCACGCCCGCTGGCCGCCAAACCAGCGTCACCCGTTTATCACGCGCACCTGTTCCTCGTTTCACACGTCACGACCACACCACATTTAAACCGCACTCGCCTCACTCTCACCACGGATTATTGATGTTGCTCTCATGTCGGTCGCGTCCCTACACGCCTCCCTTCATGCCGGTTTCCCTATTCGTTGTCCTGGCTATCGCGTCCCTACGCGTGTTGTCCGTGCTCCTCCGGCTTCGTCCGTGTCCGTCGTACCATGCATAAACTCAGGTATCGCTTGTTTTCTTCTTCCTTGTTTGGTTTCGTTTCATGCCCATTTTCGGCCTCGGCCTTGTTTATGTTTTGCACCCGCTTTTTTTCCGTGCCCGTTTTCGGTTTCGGCCTGGTTTATGTTTCACACCCGTTTTCGGTTCTCGCTCGTTTTTTGTTAGCTGTGTGTCTCCTTTTGTTTATACTCCAAATAAACCTTCATCTCTGTTAACCTGCGTGCTGTCTCACCTTTTCGTTCTATTCCGCCGTTACAGATAATCCGCCCAACAATGGAAAAATGGAGACGGCAGGTTCTCCTTCCCTTTCGTTTCTTTTCTAACCCGCTCTAAACCTGGGCCACCCCACCTGTGGCCGTTACTCAAGACTGGTACCATAGGGCAGTTCCTTGAGGAGCTGGAGATCGCTTTTTGCTTTCCATGTAGCTTCCTCGGACATTGAAGCTATAACTCCTGGTGTGTTTGAACCCGTTCGCCCTGCCCGCCTCGGCTCTGGTTGGTCAACAGTGCTGGACCCCCAGACTTGCCACCAGCCGGTCCGCCTTCTGGTCAAAGCGTCAGCGACCGCTTGTTATATCCGGTGATTCCCTTTTCTGGTCCTTCGCTCTTGATGCTCGTGTTTCAAACCACTCCGGTTCCATATCCGAACCCCCAGTCGTCGGTAGTCGCGTTTCCAACCTCTCTATTCCGTGTCTGAAAACCACGCAGTAGCGCACAAACAACGTTTTTTGCACTCGCTAGCTCCAAGGTAGAACCGTCAGCGATCAGTGTTTCGGGTCTCAGAGCTTTCCGATCTCGTACCCACTCCTGCACCAAGGACATTCGTGCCCACTCCTGCACACACGGACATTCGTGCCCACTCCCTGCACCACGGACATTCATGCAAGTGCATGCTCCCAGGCTTTTCTGTTGCAGACCATTGGATGCATCCAGGGCGTCAGCAGTTCCAGTGGCTGCAATCCAGGGCTTCCAGCAGTTCCATTGGCTGCCTCCAGGGCGTCAGCAGTTCCAGTGGCTGCCTCCAGGGCGTCAGCAGTTTCCAGTGGCGCCTCCAGGGCGTCAGCAGATCTAGTGGCTGTATCCACAGGGTCGTCCCACAGTCCCAGAGGCCGTTCAACATGTCAGAGGCCCTTCCCAAAGGCCGTGCACATGTCAGAGGCCTCCCAGAGAGGCCGTGCCATGTCAGAGGCCTTCCCAGTGCCCAGTGCCCGTGTCACAGGCCTTCAGAGGCCTTCCCAGAGGCCCGTGCAACATGTCAGAGGCCTTCCCAGAGGCCGTGCAAACATGTCAGAGGCCTTCCCAGAGGCCGTGCACATGTCAGAAGGCCTTCCCAGAGGCCGTGCAACCATGTTCAGAGGCCTTCCCGAGGGCCGTGCAAATGTCAGAGGCCTTCCCAGAGGCCGTGCACATGTCAGAGGTCCCTCCCAGAGGGCCGTGCACATGTCAGAGGCCTTCCCAGAGGCCGTGCGCCTATTCGAGGCGCTTCCCAGAGGGCCGTGCACATGTCAGTTCTTCTTCCCAGAGGCCGTGCACATGTCAGAGTCCTTCCCATGAGCCGTGCCCAGGTCCAGAGGCCTCTCCCAGAGGCCGTGCACATTTCAGAGGCCTTCCCAGAGGCCGGTGCACCATGTCAGAGGCCTTCCCAGAGGCCCTGTGCACATGTCAGAGGCCTTCTCAGAGGACCGTGCACATAATCCGAGGCTTTCCCAGAGGCCGTGCCCTTGTCAGAGGCCTTTCCCTAGAGGCCGTGCCACTGTCTGAGGCTTTCCCAGAGCCCGTGCACTTGTCTGAGGCCTTCCCAGAGGCAGTGCATTTGTCACGAGGCCTTCCAAGAGGGCACGTGCACTTGTCAAGAGGCCTTCCCAGAGAAAGTCTTTTCCAATAGAGACCCGTCCAGAGAAAGTCTCTTCCATAGAGAACCCGTCCAGAGAAAGTCCTCTTCCAAAGAGACCGTCCAGAGAAAGTCTCTTCCAACGAGACCCGTCCAGAAGAAAGTCCTCCAAAGAGACCCGTCCGAGAAAGTCCTTCAAGAGACCCTTCCAGAGAAACTCCTTCCAAAGAGACCCGTTCCCAAGACAAGTCTCTTCCAAACAGACCCGTTCCAATCAAAGTCTCTTTCCAAAGAGACCCTCCAGAGACTGCCCTCCATGGATACCCTTTCAGAGACTGTCCCCTCTCCGGGAGAACCACCGAAAGGTCTTTCCAAAGCAAGAACCCGGTCCATAGAAAAGGTCTCTTCCAAAGAGACCCCGTCCAGAGAAAGTCCTCTTCCAAATAGGACCCGTCCAGAGAAAGTCCCTTCCAAAGAGACCCGGACCAACAAGAGAAATCCTCTTCCAGTGAGACCCTTTCATAGACTGTCCCTCCAGGGAGACCCTTTCAGAGACTGTCCCCTCCAGGGACCCTGCTCAGAGGACTGTCCTCTCCAGGTGCAGAACCAAGCATCCCGTACACGGCCCTGCTCTCCCAGCAGCTCGTCCCACGGCCCTGCTCTCCATCAGCTCGTCCACTGCCCTGCTCTCCAGCAGCTCTTCCACGGCCCTTCTCTCCAGCAGCTCGTCCACAACCCTGCTCCTCCAGCAGCTCGTCCACGACTCCCGCTCGCCTGCCTCCAGTCGTCGACTTCCGCTCCGCCTGCCTCCTCTCGTCGGCTCCGCTCGCCTGCCTCCTCTCGACGGCTCCGGCTCGCTCGCCTCCCTCGACGCCTCTCGACGGCTCCTCGCCTGCCTCCTCTCGACGGCTCCGCTCGCCTGCCTCCTCTCGACGGCTCCGCTCGCCTGCCTCCTCTCAACGGCTCCGCTCGTCTGCCTCCTCTCGACGGCTCCGCTCGTCTGCCTTCTCTCGACGGCTCCGCTCGTCTGTCTCCGGCCGTCAGCGTCCTCGCTCTCCAGGCTCCGGCCGTCGGCCTCCTCGCTCGCCAGCCTCCAGCCGTCGTCGACGCCGCTCGTCAGCCTCACGTCGTCATCGACGCCGCTCTCCTGCTTCACGTCGGCGCCTCCGTTCTCCGGCCGACCGACTGCTGGCAGTCCCCTTCTAGGGTCCGCCCGGCGAGGAGACCGCCTGAAATGGAACTGCGCCCGGGGGTCCATCTTGGGAGTCCTAGCTCCGTCTCGGACTCCGTGGGGGGGCACTGTCACGCCCGCTGGCCGCCAAGCCAGTGTCACCCGTTTATCACGCGCACCTGTTCCTCGTTTCACACGTCACGACGACACCACATTTAAACCGCACTCACCTCACTCTCACCGCTGATTATTGATGTTGCTCTCATGTCGGTCGCGTCCCTACGCACCTCCCTTCATGCCGGTTTCCCTATTCGTTGTCCTGGCTATCGCGTCCCTACGCGTGTCGTCCGTGCTCCTCCGCCTTCGTCCGTGTCCGTCGTGCCGTGCATAAACTCAGGTATCGCTTGTTTTCTTCTTCCTTGTTTGGTTTCGTTTCATGCCCATTTTCGGCCTCGGCCTGGTTTATGTTCCACACCCGTTTTCGGTTCTCGCTCGTTTTTCGTTAGCTGTGTCTCCTTTTTGTTATACTCCAAATAAATCCTCATTCTGTTAACCTGCGTGCGTCTCACCTTCGTTCCTAGCCCGCCGTTACAGCACCACTCAGCCACTGAAGGAAAGAACAGAAAAAAAACAACAAGAACGTGCGCCGTAAGCGTACAGCGCCCTTATACAAAGGTACGCAGGCGGCATACGGGGCATGCAAGCACAGAATGAGCATGGGGAACGCAAAAAATGGAAGCGATCGCTCCAAGGTGATCACTAGAACCGCCGAAAATGGGGATAGCACCGAAGGGAAAATTCCTGCACTAGCGTATCTAGTATAGTTCCTGCACTAGCATATCTAATCCCTATCTTACCTTGGGTCTTGAACCCTACATGGCCAATCTCCTTGGCAAGACCGGGTTACCGCTAGGCCTACCGGGACAGAAGAACAATAAATGCCGCAGCGATTAGGCTGCAAAGTCGGTGGTGGCTCAGAGGTGATCTTAAATACCTAACTAGCAGGTGTTGCCATTTTCGCAATTATGCAGCTTGGCAGACATGCATGCACTTGCTTGTCAGGATCCCAGAGATTGTTAACTGAACCGATGCCTCCCCCAAGTGTTGGTTTGAAGGTAGGACCCTTACAGTTTTATGTTATAATTTGCTCAGTTTTTCTTCATAAAGGGATATGCAGACCTACTAAGAACACACACACAGTCAACAGTAGTACTCTTATTAACATAAGGATCTTAGTTTAAAAAAGGAGGCCAGAGTGGTGAAGGGTCAGCCAGGTTTGTCCCACTTCTTTTTTTAACTATAATGACTGCCTTGGAGTGGTGCCTCCTCTAGTGTCATTTGGATAGCTTACACAGTAGGGGTGTGTGTGTGTGTGTGTGTGTGTGTGTGTGTGTCTGTGTGTCTGTGTGTCAGGGATCAAGCAGTCAAAGACCAACAGGCAAGGAATAATAATCAATAAACAAACTTAAGTAGTGGGCCCTTAAAAGAAATCAACAAACATTACTCACAACTAAATAACAAAACTCCACTTCAACCAAATAAAAAAAGAAAGAATGAAAAAACTTCTCTCACAATGAAACATGGGGAAACTTAAATACTAACTGATTAAACCATAAATCTAACAAAGGGGGAAAATTGCAAACCACTAATAAAACTCAATATAAACATTCCCATCCCCCCTTTGCCCCAGGCGCCTCCCTCTGTCACATCTTTTAGCCAGGAGCTGGAAGGAAAACTGGAGTAGCAGGCATGGTAACTCAAACATTAAGACAAAGAAAATTAATTACACTAACTGAAAATGACAAACACTGTAAACTAAATGTGCGCACCTCATTTAGAATACCATGTAATGTCAAAAAATACTAATAAACACATTTACTCAAACAAATGGTGCTAACAAACTGTGTTTATTTCCTACAACATAATTACAAAGAAACACAGTGATAAAGTTAAGAAAAAGTGCCGTTCATCATTATAAAAATAGAATATTACAAGACAATTACCTGTTTAATTCAGTTGTGTGACTGTAGAACCAGTCATGACACATTGTAGGATTTTAAAAGAAATTAATTGTAAATCATGGTGGAAAATAAGTATTTGGTCACCCACAAACATGCAACATTTCTGGCTCTCACAGACCTGTAACTTCTGCCTTAAAACGCTCTTCTGTCGTCCACTTGTTACCTGTATTAATGGCACCTGTTTGACCTCGTTATCTGTATAAAAGACACCTGTCCACAGCCTCAAACAGTCAGACTCCAAAACTCAACCATGGCCAAGACCAAAGAGCTGTCGAAGGACACCAGGAAGAAAATTGTAGACCTGCACCAGGCTGGGAAGAGTGAATCTACAATAGGCAAGCAGGTTGGTGTGAATAAATCAACTGTGGGAGCAATTGTAAGAAAATGGAAGACATACAAGACCATTGATAATCTCCCTCAATCTGGGGCTCCACGGCAGATATCATCCCGTGGGGTCAAAATGATCATGAGAAGGGTGAGCAAAAATCCCAGAACTATACGGAGGGACCTGATGAATAATCTGCACAGAGCTGGGACCAAAGAAACAAAGGCTACCATCAGTAACACACTACGCCGAGAGAGACTTAGATCCTGCAGTGCCATTTGTGCCCCCCTGCTTAAGCCAGTACATGTCCAGGCCCATTTGAAGTTTACCAGAGAGCATATTGATGATCCAGAAGAGGATTGGGAGAATATCATGTGGTCAGATGAAACCAAAATAGAACTTTTTGGTAAAAACTCAATTGTGGAAACATCATGCTTTGGGGCCAACATCATGCAAGGGGACAAGACGACTGATCCGTGTTAAGGGAAGAATGAACGGGGCCAGGTATCATAAGATTTTAAGCCAAAACCTCCTTCCATCAGTGAGAACATTGAAGATGGAACATGACTGGGTCTTCCAGCATGACAATGATCCCAAACAAACCACTCGGGCAATGAAGGAGTGGCTCCGTAAAAAGCATTTCAAGGTCCTTGAGTGGCCTAGTCAGTCTCCAGTCTTCAACCCCATAGAAAGTTTGTGAAGGGAGTTGAAAGTCCGCGTTGCCCAGTGACAGCCCCAAAACATCACTGCTCTAGAGGAGATCTGCATGGAGGAATGGGCCAAAATACCAGCTACAGTGTGTGCCAACCTGGTGAAGACTTACAGGAAATGTTTGACCTCTGTTATTGCCAACACAGGTTATGTAACAAAGTATTGAGTTGAACTTTTGTTATTGACCAAATGTTTATTTTCCACCATAATTTACAATTAAATTCTTTAAAAATTCTGCAATGTGATTTCCTGGATTTTTTTCTCATTTTGTCTCTCATAGTTGAAGTGTACCTATGATGACAGTTACAGACCTCACTCATCTAAGTAGGAGAACTTGCACAATCAGTGGCTGACTAAATACGTTTTTTGCCCCACTGTATATTTGTGAGGTCTATTGACAGTGCATTACTTTAGCAGTCTGTGTGGAGTTCGCATGTTGTCCTGGTGGCAGCATGAGTTTCCCTTTGGGACTCCAGTTTCCTCCCACATTTCAAGGACATGTATTAGGTCAACTGTCATATCTAAAGTGTATGAAGAGAGAGAGGGAGAGGGTGTGTGTGTGTGTGTGTGTGTGTGTGTGTGTGTCTTTGCTGGTGGCCACCATGCCTAGGTCACATGCAGAGGACTCATAGTCCACATGGCCATGTTTGATTAATTAGAACTCAACAGAGTCCTCACTAACCAGTGTCCATGCTGTGCAATACACCTGCTATTGCAGAAAACATCTGCAAGATCCATGGTCCACAACTTACAAAAAACTAAAAGTGGACTCAAAGTGGCCTTTCTGAAACAGGTCATGCAACAGGGTATAGTGTATCAGGAAAAAGATGTGGTAATAGATTGGTCAAAGTGTGAAATGTGAAATCTAATAGAAAAAAGAAAATAATATACTCTGCTTCATCAGGAGCCAACTGCAATACCAGCAGTGAATTCTCACTTGGACACCTAGAGATTTTCTGCAGCGACTCTAAATATGTTCTAAACATGTTAGAGTCAAGTTTGACTCGACGCAATCTTGTTCAAAAAACCTGTTATATTTGTCTATTGTCTGTTTTTCCAAAATTCTACAGTGAACATCTCATGTCCTATATACACTATATTACCAAAAGTATTCACTCATCTCGCTAAGGTTTAATATGATGTCAGTCCACCCTTTGCAGCTATAACAGCTTCAACTCTTCTGGGAAGGCTTTCCACAAGGTTTAGAGGTGTGTTTATTTGAATTTTTGACCATTCTTCCAGAAGCGTGCTTTACACCACTGCATCCGACGCTTTGCATTGCACTTGATGTCGTAAAGCTTGGATGCAGCTGCATGGAAACCCATTCCATGAAGCTCTCTATGCACTGTTCTTGAGTTAATCTGAAGGCCACAGGAAGTTTGGAGGTCTGTAGTGACCGACTCTGCACACTATGCACCTCAGTATCCGCTGATCACGCATTGGCATTTTACATGGAAACCACTCCATGGCTGAGTTGCTGTCGTTCCCAATCGCTTCCATTTTGTTATAATATCTCTGACAGTTGACTGTGGAAAATTTAGTAGCGAGGAAATTTCACGACTGGACTTGTTCAACAAGTGCCATCTTATCACTGTAACACGCTGGAATTCACTAAGCTCCTGAGAGCGACCCATTCTTTCACAAATGTTTGTAGAAGCAGTCTGCATGTGTAGGTGCTTGCATTGATACACCTGTGGCCATGGAAGTGATTGGAACACCTGAATTCAATGATTTGGATGGGTGAGTGAATACTTTTGGCAATATAGTGTACAATACTGCTCAATCTTTCTACTTCCCAGCTAAACAAGAACCTAATCTTGTTGTCTAATCCCATCTAAGGGAGGATGAGCTCCCCATTTGAGCTTAGTTAATCTCAAGATTTCTTCACTATGTGTTTCAACATGGTTTCTTCAATACTATCGCCTCTCAGTTTCCTTTTTGAGTCACTGTTTTTAGTTAAAATTGGTATATAGTTTAAATTATACTGAAGTTAAAAGATTGGAAACAGCTGAGAATGTAAATTATGCAATTTTCTATTTCTTTCCTCTATACATCAATACACATCATTATCCTATTAACATTATTATCCTACATTCCTATTTTAGAGGTTCATCAAATGCTGGGGATACATAATGAAGTAACTGCACCATATGAGTGACATTCCAAAACCAGCACAATTATTCCACATAAAGTTTAACAGGCTGCACCAACTGACTGTTAAATACCATCTTCACTTTATGTGGCTGCTCTTTAAGACTCAGTTAAAATAAGACCTTCTCATCAAAGGCATTATGGCAATTACTTCCATTAGATAATGAACTCTGTGAACCAGGAGCAGGTGGGGGGAGCTTGGTTTGGGATTATCCAACATATTGCATATTTCACCAAATTTTCTGTTCATTTTCAACCACTAAGTCTGCCATATCGCATGACAGCCATTGGTCAGGAATGGTAAGACCTAGCATGTCTTACCTCCAAGGCACATGAAGCCAGTTATGCCCTGTTTTTTTGGACTGAAGGTCTTGTGACAACATTGAGAAGATAATTTCTGAGGAAGGGTAAAATAGCCATCCTTCACTAGACATAAGCAAATTAATATTATAAGTTATTGGTGTCTTAATATTGCTTTTTATTTGTTTCTTTGTTTGTTTTATCCCTCTTTACGCTGGCTCAGGGTCAATGAAGGCTCTGGAGCCAATCTCTGACCCTGAAAAGGATGCCAGTTCATTGCAGGGTTGGGTAGGGGTTGCTGTTTACCAGGCATCACTTGCAGGCATGGTTGGCTGTGGCTAAGGAAGGGAACCCTAGACTAATGCAATAGACCTGTGGCTGTCAATGGTACAATCTTAGTGATATACTAATTTAATTATGGCACAGGATCCTCCTTATATATGAATTAACCTCGATATGTATTAATTGAACTTATTTCTGTTGTGTCAAGTCAAGTCAAGTCAGATTTATTTATATAGTGCTTTTTACAATGAAGCATTGTCTCAAAGCAACTTTACAAGTTTATATTATCTCCTAATAACTACGTCCAATCCCAAATTGAGCAAGCCTAGGGCGACAGTTGCAAGGAAAAACTCCCTAGTTCTAGGAAGAAACCTTGGGAGGACCAAGACTCAAAAAGGGACCCAACCTCCTTGGGCGGATGCACAAGTTTTTTTTTGTTTTGTAATGCTGCCTGTTAAATCTGTTTCAATCGCATCCTTTTATAGACTGCTGCCATAAGTAGGTCATTTAGTGTCTCCTGAGGGAAGCATTTGTGACTCAGTGTGAATTATAACTTCTGTTTTGAATTTATATTTATTGTTTTAGTGTTACTGCAAGAAGTCTGTCAGATTTAGAAATTGTTTCTGTCAGATTTGCATCATCATCCTGACGACCGTCAAGGATGGCAATACTATTAAGATTCACATCAAAATGATGGATACCATTTCCTGACATGAGGCACAAATTCTTGTTCCCTGAAGGACTGTGCTCAGTTCTCAGTACCATAACACACTTTGTAGTGACTCAAAATGGTTTAATACAGAGCTTGTCTGTTTTGTAGAAGACTGACATTATTTATATTAGTGACACTATGTTTAGACTAACAGTATGTGCTGGGGCTGGTGAGTAGGAGAAGGCACTTGAACAAGACAAATGACCAAATGTGCTCTCATTAGTATTCATATTATGGGATTTTCTATTTTTGCAACATCTATTCCTAACAGGTACATAAAGTTAAGCATATAGCCATGCAATTTTAATAGACAAACATTAGCAGTAAGAACACTTTACATTTTCAATGGCTTTGAAAATGGCAAATTTCTGCTCTGCCTCAGATGTCAGTGTCAGCTTGGGAAGTGAAAAGGTTTAAGAACAACAAGGAGTGCTGACTTTACTGTGTAACAATGTTGCAATGTCAAGACGACACACTAACTCTTCATCGAGATCTTCATGAATTGGGGCTCTTGGAGAAGTGATGATAAACATATCCAGTGGTCTCTTACACAGTAGAAACACTCTGTCAAGTGACGTATCTAGCAGATACCCAATTCAAAGCTAATGATACAACCTTGCTGATGCAATCTTGCAAGATGCAATTCAAGCATTTGAGGGGTAAGAACCTTGCTCACGGAAAAAACAGGGACTTGCTGGTCAGTTGTGTAGAACAGGAAAGCAAAACATATGTCCCATGGGGCAGAACCAGCCCAGAAACTGATCTAAAATGGTCCACACTGGACATTCTAAAGCTGAAAATTGATCTCGACTTGTAATGGATTTGTATGAAAAAAAAATGAAACGTCTCCTGTGGTTCCGAAGTTCTCCACTGGGTGGTGGCTGCTTATCACAGGTGCTTCAGTTCATTTAATCGAAAATCCATTTCTCGTGGTGAGGGTTACGTTTAATGTACACTATATAGAAAAAAGTTTGTGGACACCCAACACTTGATTATTAGTATGGAGTTCCAACATTTGCTGCTACAGCAGCCTTTGTTCTCATATGATGGCTTTCCACCAGATTTTGGAATATGATATAGGCTATGTGATGTGATGTGATATATATGTGATGTTGTCTTTTGATGTTAGACAATAGCCCTGGCTCGCTTTTGGCATCAAATTTCATTTTCAAGATGTTGAGGCCAAGGTTCTGTGCAGCCAGCCAAGTTCACAATCAAAGTTTGCAAATCAAGTCTCTGTGTGTCCATAAACTATTGTCTACATAGTGTATGTCCAAATGTATGTCCAAAGCCACTGACTGACTGTGTGTGGACAGGACTCGCTAATAAGGCCATCAGTCATCAGAAGGAAAGCTGGTCTGAATCTGTTCTGAACCTGGTGTAGTTGAAAATTTAAACAGAAAGCCCATGAAAGTGGAGGGCACACATTTTTGAGTTTTACAAGCAGTTTACACCAAGAGACATTGTGCAGTAAATCTCTGAAAATCACTGATTAGCAGCGTGTTGTTATTGAAAGAGATTCATTCAAGCTAGACTTTTGATTTGAGGAACTCAGGAAGTGATCTGTGTAGCAGCTCATTTTTATTAGCGTGGCCAAAACTGAATATATGGTGTGTATATATATGGTGTATATATGTATATATATATATATATATATGGTGTTATATGGTGAGTTATTAAATGCTGACCTTTACGTGTGAATACGTATTTAAATAAATTTGACAGACACGTTGAATTATCATGGAAAAATGTAATTATTTTATGCTGTATTCTTTGGTTATTGTTGATGCCTTGCCCACCAGTAAACTGTAAATTTATTAATATGGCCGTTCAAGAGAAATAATCCATCCCAGTCTAGAACTTTGTCAGGTATTGTAAAGCTACTGACAAAAGGAAGAATAGTGATCTGAGGCTGTTTTACATCAAGAGCCTTACTCTCCTTCCTGTCCATCCCTGATACACCCTACCACCTCTGATGACTCTATACAGAGACCTGGTAAATGGCTTTGTTGAGTGGTGTGCAAAGAACCATCTGCTCCTGAATGTGTCCAAAACTAAGGAGATGGTGGTAGACTTCAGGAGGAAGAGGGTCATGATCAGTCCTATTACCATCATGGGACAGAATGTTGAGCGGGAGGATACAGTAGAGCAGAATGGAACGGGAGATTGTTTGTTCCAACAGCGATCACATTGTAGAATACCTCACCACTGTGCTGGGACCTAATGAACCACTAACAGGACAGGCTCACATAGCACCAGATTAATATATCTACTGATCTGTATCATTATGTTCTGCCATTTGCCTTGCCTTCTAACAAGGCGCACATGATACTTTCATTTAGTTATAATTTAGTATGACAATTTTTTCATACTCATATTTATAGCTTACTTTTATTTCTAAGACTTAGTATTGTTGGGAAGGTCTCTCTCTCTCTCTCTCTCTCTCTCTCTCTCTCTCCCTAAAAACTGTCTAAACCACTCAGTCACACATTAAATGTCACATTCATTAACTTTCCCTTCACAACCATGTTAGTTCTTACAAAAAATCCATTCCAGGTCTAAAATTGGTTGTTATCAGAATGGAACTGTGCAGAGGGGCTGAGATGTTTGATCTTAATAGGAAACCTGCCTAAATTCAATGGCAGTATATTGGCAATCACCAACAGCATATGTCATCATTGTCAGAATCAACTACTATCACTTCTTTTCATTGTATTGTCACAGAAACTGCAACATTATACAATACCAGTCAAAAAACATTCTACATTTTAGCTTATGAGATTGTAACGTGAAATTCAGAAAGGAACAGTGTTGAAAAGCACAGTGTATACTGGTAAGTGAAGTGTGATTTAAGACAGGAAACAATGGAGATCCAACTACAGAACAAGCGCTATAGTCCAGTAGGTTACTTTATTTTACTTACACCTTCTTTACCTAACCTGGTAAATAACTGGTGAGATGAATCATGTGTATTAGAGCAGGGAAATAATCTAAAAAATTAGGACTCTGGCCTTCCAGGACGTTATTTGTGCAACCCTTAAATGGAGTTGTGAAATATTTGCAAATGGGATGTGGTGCAAGTGAAAATGTTATGATATGTGTAAAATGTACTACATGGGGAAATAAATTGGACACCTTTATAACCAGTGAATTTGTCTATTTCAGTCATTGCTAACAGTTGCATAAAGTCAACCATATAGACAGATAGTTATTATGAAGTCAAAGTCAAATGTATTTATATAGGACTCTTTACAACAACACATTGTTTCAAAGCAGTTTTACAAATAAATAGGCTCATAGCCTCTAATGAGCAAAGCTATGGTGACAATGGCAAGGAGAAACTCTATAAATGTGATGAGAAAGAAGCACTGGTAAGACCAAAACCCAAAAAGGAACCCATCCTTACTGGGAATCCTAGATGTTAAAGCCAAAAATGGCACAAGAATGAGTCATTCTAGAGAGCACAGGTGCATTTAGTGTGGTCATAGAATGCATCCCTTCCTGCGATTCAGTTTT
Source organism: Ancistrus triradiatus (assembly GCA_025084515.1). NCBI lineage: Eukaryota > Metazoa > Chordata > Actinopteri > Siluriformes > Loricariidae > Ancistrus > Ancistrus triradiatus. The sequence goes on from JAJAGP010003547.1 coordinate 19,677, forward strand.
TCAGATGTTTTCCTTGAAAAAGATACCTAGGTCAACTATTTTTGTGCTCATTTAAAAGTTGTAGTTTTGTTTAAGTAATGTGGAAACATCTAGGAGCACTGCCTCAGCTGAGAAGTGGTAAACCACCCAAGCTCACAGAAAGAGAACCTGAATCTGATATTTGTCTACTTCAAGACGTAAAGATAAGAGAAAAGCGGAAAGTAATTCACAAAACATAGAGAAAAAAGCCTGTCGTAGTGGGATGGGGTTTTCCAAGGTATGAACACTCCTTCATTTTCTTATCCGCTTAATCCTGGTCAGGGTCGCAGGAAAGCCGGTGCCTAGCCAGCAGCACAGGGCGCAAAACAGGAACAATTCTAGACAGGGCGCCAATCCATAGTAGGGATACATTCATACACATTCATACAGGTATGATCTTTAATGTTTAATATTGCCCATTAATAGGTTATATTTGTTATCAGCACTTTACCTGCTTGTTTTACGTTAAAATGTTAAATATTGCACTTAAAAAGATCCATAGCTTTGCTTTACTCAAAGACTCAAATTCACAAGTTTCAAATGAGTATAAAAGTGTGTATCAAAGTGAGATTTCAAAGTGAATTTTCAAATGAGTTTTAAATGAACATGAAGCACAAACATATAGCATAAAGCACAACACTAACCAGACTCCAAACACACAGAAGAAGCACTCGTCATGTCAATGATGTGCCCATAGACAGAAAGAGAATAATTCAAACAACCCGAGTACAGGTTGTAACACGCCACAACACAAAAGTGAAAAAACGTTTACACAACCACCAAGGCTAGGACCAGGAAAGGGCATCTCCAATTCTGCCATCACCACCCCTTTGATGCACAATCCCCAAACCAAGGACATCCAAAAACAATGAAGGAAACTTGCTGATTATCACAACAAGCTCCTGTTTAATCCCAGAATTCAAATATTCCAACTTCTCACTTAGCCTAGTCAGTGCCACAGAATGTTTCAGAATTCAGGTTTACCCACCACAGACTGGAAACCCTGAGCCAGGGAAGAATCTTTTATCTGAGCTGAAATGAAGTTCTTTTTTTTTGGTTGTTTGTTTTTGTTTTTAGCCAGGTAACTGTTTATTGTGCAAATACAGATCATGCAGAGGCACACAATGACTCTCAAGCTCAACCCTCTGAATTAACATATCACTGCCACTATAACTCTGTCTGGAAACGGTAGAGCGCAGTCCAAAATTAATGACTGAGCTGCACCAGTATCTTGCAAAATCTGAACAGGCTGTCTCACATCATCTGCAATTAGAGACATAAAACCTCTTCAACAGTAAGGACAAAAGACTTGACACAAAGCTGAAGGTGGAGTGGGAGCAAAGGAATCAAAAGTGTTCATGACAGATTTCACAGAAAAGCTTGAGGGCGGCTCCCACTGAAATGGAGGTGATGTGAACACGGTCTTTTGTGTTACCACATACTTTAACAAACATTAATTTTGTGCTCATTTAAATACAGAACTACTTGCTCTGGCAGAAGCCCCTGAACTGCTGCCAGCAGAAATTGTTCCTTAAGCTGCTGCAAATTCTCAACTTGACTAGTGGTGCACCATTTCTTAAATAGGGCCATTTTATCTCTAGCAAATTCCACATATGTTTGTGAGGGGTTTTTAGCCAACTTCCTTGCCAGCTTGCCGGTAAGCCTCAGGAACATGGTTATTAACATGGAGCACCATAGCCTTCAACAAATCCTAATCAGACTCTGCTCAAGTGTGAGAGAAGCCACATCCCTACTGGATTTTGGTAAAGCTGATCACGCTTCCATGTTCCTCATACTGGAATATAAACAAAGGCTAAAACAGGAAGCTCTGGCAACCAAAGAGGACAAACACTAGTCCACTCAATCAGAGGCCACGTTACAGGACGCACTGAGTGACATGGATTAGGATATGTATCGAGTGATGATGTTTACGTAATTGGTTACAGGGACAAAGTAGAGGCTCAACTGTGCGATAGCAACAGCAGACGCATGAGAGACAGTCGCTGGACAATCAGTGTTTACCGCTAACAAACACACACCCCGACTGTTATAGACTCATCAGTGGTGAAAGATTTAAACACATTCTATGCATGCTTTGAGGACAATAGTGCTAATACTGATAGCATCGTGACGACCGTTAATACAACTGTAGCATGTGCTCAGACCAGTGAGGACCTCCATAAGAAAAGTCTTACCAGCTATCCCCGGTGTTTATCTCCATTTCAACTTTTTTCTGGCCTTCTCTGTTGTCCCCAGATGACTAAAAATGTCCACAGTCTTACATGTTCCCAAGAAGACAAACCTACTCAAATGACTAACGCCCAGCTCTGACTTCTGGTGTTATAAAGTGCTTTGAAAGACTCATCAAAGACCTCATCTGTTCTTCTCTGCCCGACTCATTAGTTCCACTTCAGTTCACCTACCACAGTAATAGGAGTACTGATGATGCCATATCATACATCCTCCATTCCATCCTCTCCCACCTATACATTGGAAAGGGGACTTGGGTACTTGATGAATTCAGTTCAGCATTCAGTACAGTTGTTCCCTCCAGTCTGGTCACCAAGCTCAGTGACCTGGAACTAAGCCGGAGTTTCCTGTTTGACAAACCTCAAATAACGAAGATGGGAAAATTCAATTCCAGTCCCTTAACCCTGAATATCGGTACCAAGGATGCGTCCTAAGTCCACTGCTATTCTCATTATACACTCATGACTGGACAGCCACCCACAGTTCTAACACCATTGTGAAATTTGCAGATGACACAGTGGTGGTAGGACTGATCTCAAATAATGATATGGCCTACTTGATTGAACAAGGTGGAGCTGGTGTCATCATGGAGTGATATACCAAATAGTATAGCTGAATTTCTCCAACATCAAGAAGATGGTTGTGGACTTCAGGAGTGAGAGGCTGTGTACCACGTACAGACCACTAAAGATCACTGAAGCGCCGAGAGAGACAGTAAACAGTTACAGGTCTATTGGAATCCACATCTCTGAGGACCTGACATGGATCATACACATCACCACGCTGGTGAAGAAGGCACGGCAGACAGCTGGGGAAATTCAAGATCTCCAAAGCACTGCAGAACACCTTCACTGCAACTTCTGGGTCTGTTCTGTCCGGGAAGGTTACAGACATGCCGAGTGGATCATCAGGACAGCACTGCCTGGTCTACAGAACATCTACTCCAGCATCCAAAACAAGTTTTAAAATGAGTGCCAAAGCAAGCAAGCATTTCAAAATGAGACTCAACAACACAAGTTTCAATCAAGTATAAGTGTTTATCAAAGCGAATATTCAAGGTGAATCAAACAGTGTCCTTACCAATATCTTTAGCTATATATAATCCATTTCAACAGCACCACAAAGAGCTCTGTGTCAGTTTTGCCAGCATCTCAAATTGAATGTTGGCTGCCATTTTTTAACCTGTAGTGGCCATATTACCATATGCCATAGTATTTTTTTATAAAATGAAAATAAAGCACCAGAGAGAGAGAGAGAGACTTGGCAATGTAAAGGTGACGCAGTTGTTAAACTAATTGACTATGAAGGGATTTTATAAAGTCTTATAGTCAACTCTCAGTTGCCCAATTTAAATGCAATTTATTAAAGCTTTAGAAGTAGTCATGCCAGACAACATGTAGAATGAAATCACAGTACATCAGGATGAAATTATTCCTTACAGCCAATTTTTAGAATTTAGGTTTGAACTGATTTGAGTGAAATTGTGACTTATTTTCCATGGAAGAGAAATTGGAGGAGACATGATTAGTAGTGGGTTTTCATGACCTTGATTAAAATAATACTCTATTATAAAGTCACCTATATGAAATACTATCATTACAATCAATGATAAAGGGGGTCTTGTGAAGTTTTAGGCTTAGTGATTTAGGCCCATAAGGTAGTTAATTAGAATATTAGCATATTCCAACTATACTGTTAAATCTATATCTATATCTACTATACTGTTGAATCAGTTTGGCATCTTGGGCTAAAGGGTCCACGTTCTTTTCTATTCAAAGCTATTCAGGGGTTATTTGTCATTTTTCAAATATCCTTAAACACAATGAAGTGGAAAATGTACTTCATTTTAGCAAGGGCATTAGCAGCCTCACATCACTACATACTGTGTTATAGGTATCAAAGTGGAGGTCATATCTTTTTTTTTTTTATTCTGTCTGATAAGGACGTCATTTATTTCCATTGCAAAATCACAGTTATAAATAAAAGCAGATTGATAGATAGAGATTAAGGTAATTAGGCAATGAAAACAGCAAAATAACTCTCAAGACTCAAATGACATCTGTGAGAACAATGATATTTTCTTATGATGAAATAAGAAGGACAGGTCACTCAGAACTCCTGCTTAGAAAGTAATGGATTCTACACATCCAGATACCCTCTTTCAGTCCTCACAGGAAATCGAGGAGGGTTTCCATGGTAGCTAATGTGGGAAAGAAGGAAGGAGGGAAAGAGGGAGGGTAAGTCAGCAATAGGAACTCATCTCTGTTCGCTCTAGCTCATTGCCCTGCAGCAATATCAGTGCCTCAGACACCTGGGATCATGGACACCAGAGCTTAGAGCGTGCAGTGGACTGGCAACCCCCACTGATTAGTTTCTCCAGTATCCGGAACCTCACTCCATACACGCCATTAACCCACCGCCCAGAGAGCAGGGCACATTACAGACCTCACCAATATTCACCTCTGAAGAACAACCACACCAATTACTGAGTACATACTGACACCAATCCAAACCTCCTGAAAGGCCTAAAAGGGACAAATTAGATTGTCTTTAAACTATATACAGTGGTGCTTGAAAGTTTGTGAACCCTTTAGAATTTTTCTTATTTCTGCATAAATATGACCTAAAACATCATCAGATTTTCACACAAGTCCTAAAAGTAGATAAAGAGAACCCAGTTAAACAAATGAGACAAAAATATTATACTTGGTCATTTATTTATTGAGGAAAATGATCCAATATTACATATTAGTGAGTGGCAAAAGTATGTGAACCTTTGCTTTCAGTATCTGGTGTGACCCCCCCTTTGCACCAATAACTGGCAGTTAAATGTTTCCTTGTAACTGTTGATCATTCCTGCACACCAACTTGGAAGAATTTTTTACGCCCATTCCCTCCGTACAAACAGCCTTCAAACTCTGGGATTGTTGGTGGGTTTTGCCTCTTATTAACTGCTCACTTCATGTCCTTCCACAACATTTCATTGGCTTGAGGTCAGGCATTCCAAAACATTAACTTTATGTCTTCTTAACCATTCTTTGGTAAAATTACGTGTGTTCTTAGGTCCTTTGCTGCATGAGTCACCTTCTCTTGAGCTTCATTCATGGACATATGTCCTGACATTTTTTCTTTTAGAATTCTCTCTGAAGAATTCAGAAATTCATTGTCCCTCATGATGCCAAGCTTCCTGGCCCAGCTTGCACAGCAAAACAGTCCAAACCATGATACTACCCCAACCATGTTTCAACAGTTGGATTAGGTTCTTTATGCTGGAATGCAGTGTTTTGTTTTTTTCCTTTCTCCAAACATAACGCTTTTTCTTTTTAAACCCAAAAGTTCTCTTTGGTCTCATCTGTCCACAAAACATACTTTCAATAGCCTTTTGGCTTGTCCATGTGATCATTAGAAAAAACAGACGAGCTGCAGTATTCTTTTTGGAGAGCAGTGGCTTTCTCCTTACAACTCTGCCATGCACACCATTGTTGTTCAGTGTTAACATTAGCCAATGTGAGAGAGGCCTTCAGTTGTTTAGAAGTTACCCTGGGGTTCTGTGTGACCTCGCCAACTATTACACGCCTTGCTCTTGGAGTGTTCTTTGTTGGTCGACCACTCCTGGGGAGGGTAACAATGGTCTTGAATTTCCTTCATTTGTACACAACCTGTCTGACTGTGGATTGGTGGAGTCCAAACTCTTTAGAGATGGTTTGTAACCTTTTCCACCTTGACTATCATCAACAACTCTTTTTCTGTGGTTTGTTTGTCCCATGATACATTTCCAAAAACATGTGCAGTGAAGAGCAGACTTTGAGAGATCAATGTTTTTTTTTATTAAATAAAACAGGGTGCCCACTCACATTTGATTGTCATCCCTTTGATTGAAAACACCTGATTCCAATTCCACTTTCAAATTAACTACTAAACCTATAGATTCTCATACTTTTGTCACTCACTAATATGTAATATTGGATCATTTTCCTCAATAAATAAATGAATTTATAAATAGTTTTTTTCTTTCATTTGTTTAACTGTTTTTATTTGCTTTTAGGACTTGTGTGAAAATCTGATGATATTTTAGGTCATGTTTATGTAGAAATATAGAAAATCTTAAAGGGTTCACAAACTTTCAAACACCACTGTATGACATAATACTGTCAGAGAGTAATTATTTAAAAAGATTAATTTGTCGACTATATGGTATTGAAATTATTTAAATATAAAATATATTTATTAACACAAACAATTGGAAAGCAACAGAGAAATATCCTGAGGATGTATATGAAATTTAGTAAACAGTCCTTACTATCATTATATGATTATATATGCACTTATGTTTGCTTTAACAATAGAGGATGTCTAAAGTATTGTAAGTAGGTTAAAAGAAGAGTATTTGTTAGTAACTCTACAGAATTATACAGTGGTGCTTGAAAGTTTGTGAACACATTATTTCTGCTATATTTACTATATTTCTGCATAAGTATGACAAAAAACATCTCTATCTGTCTACCATTCTGCTGGATAAATAAATGACTAAGCATAACATTTTTGTCTCACTTGTTTAATTGGGTCTTTTTTTTTTTTTTACTTTTGCAACCCTAAATAAGAAAAAATTGGATCAGTATGGAAAATTTAAAAATAAATAAATAAATAATTGATTCATTTAATTTCTAAATTCTCCACACATTCTATATTGGGGACAGGTCAGTACTGCAGGCAGGTCAGTCCAGCACCCATGCCCTCCTTTTTTGCAGCCAAGCCTTTGTAATGTGTGCATTGCATTGTCTTGTTGAAAAATGCATGGTCGTCCGCAGTTTTACACATAGAAAATCATAAAAATGTTATTAAAATAAATAATATTGTTCATTTCTGTCATTTCTATTACTGTTTTACATTGTTTCAGTCACAGGTGACTTACTATACTACATGCTGTGTATAAACCCTATAAACAGTGTGCTTGAAAAGTTTGTAACCCTTTAGACTTTTTTATATTTCTGCATAAATATGAAGAAACAAATGAGACAAAAATATTATACTTGGTCATTTATTTTATTGAGGAAAATGATTCCAATATTAAACTATTAGTGAGTACAAAGTATGTGAAACCTCTAGGATTATTCACTTAATTTTGTAGGTGAAAAGGTGTTTTCAATCATGATGAAAATCCAGGTGTAGTTTGGCCCCTGTTTTAATTTAAAGAACAGGGATCTGTCAAAGTCTCTCTCACAACACATTTTTGTGAACTGATCATGGCACGAACAAAGGAGATTTCGGAGGACCTCAGAAAAAAAGTTGTTGATGCTCACAGGATGAAAAGGTTTACAAAACCATCTCTAAAGAGTTTTTGGGACTCCACCAATCCACACTCAGACTGATGGTGGTCAATAACAAAAGTTCAACTTAATACTTTGTAACAAAACATTTGTTGGGCAATGACAGAGTCAAACGTTTCCTGTCAAAGTCCTTCACCAAGAAATCTTGCTTGTTTGTGGTGACCAAATTCTTCTTTTCCACCATAATTTACAATTAAATGTCTTTAAATCCTACAAGTTGATTTCCCTGGATTTCTTTCTTTTCTCACTTTTGTCTCTCATAGATGAAAGTGTACCTAGATAAAATTGTTACAGACCTCTCTCTCTTTCTAATTAGGAGAACTCACTACATACTTTTTTTGCCCCCCCACTGTATTAATAGAATGTTTTGTTCTCTTTTCGTGCTCCACTCTGGCTTTCTGGGAAAAGGTTTGCAACTAGATTTTTGCACATCTACTTAGGGAAATGTAGGAATGTCTATTCAACCACACATTGATGTTGAATAGGCTTAGCAACTAATTTTGGGCAATAAGAACCTTTGTTTACTGTCACTGCCATTGTAATTCTTCTTCAAAGCGAAGGACCAATTTAATTTATGCAAAAAAACTGTTTTAGTTTATGCTAAAATTAATGGTTGAAGTTGCATGTTTTGGTAAGTTAGTACTAAAAGTGTTTCTCACTTTGTGTATCCAAATCTTTTGTCTGGATATTGAACACTAATCACTAATTATGTGGCTTTTCTGGTATTAAAATCCAACTAAGCAGAAATAACATGTTACATTATTAGAAAAAAATGTTAATGAAATTTCAATATAAAAAAGTAAGAAAAACATAATCCCCAACCATTTATTCCCTGCTCTTTTGCCCTCAGATGGCATAAGATTCCTTTCAGCTGGTCTGTTTAATAATTGTATTTTGTATGGCCTTCAAGTGACTGGCTGAGCACTAGCTACACATTCTGAATGCAGTTATGAAACAGGCATAAAAAAAAAATCCACATCTCTGCTGTTAAAAGCATGTTATGCTGCAGCATAGGTCCGCATCAGTCCATCAACATAGTGAATGTGGTTGGCTTGGATTTCAGTTCTTTCATCGATAAAGCCTCCACCATTACAACAGCATTTGCTATCATATTCTAATATGATAACGATTATTCTAATAATCAGTTTTAGAGAATAAACTCGCTTTGACATCTGGCATCAAGTACATCATGTATAAGTAACCTAATCGCATGTGTGATGCTGTAAGTATACCAGGGGTAGGGAGACAGAGACAGATATATGTGCAAGTGTGGATGCTTTACTTACAATTGGCCTATACATGGCACTGGGTGAACACAGGGCAGCGCGTTTTTTGTTGGGTAGCGCTGTTGCCTCACAACTTTTTGTGTGGAATCTGCATGTCCTCTCTGTGTCTACGTGGGTTTACTCCATGTACTCTGGTTTCCTCCAAAGACATGGGTGTTAGGTTACATGGTGTTTCTAAAGTGCCGCTAGGGGCAACATGGTGGCTCGGAGGGCATCACCACTGCCTTACAGCAAGAAGTTCCTGGGTTTAGTCTCAGGGTGGAGCAGCTTGGGTCTGCGTGTGACTAGTTTTGATGTAACCTTGTGTGTAGATGTAACCTTATGTGTGTCGCTGAAATGGAAAATGATGCAGATAGCGACATTAAATAAACCAAATTAACAAACAAACAAAGTCCCCCTAGTGTGCGAGTGTGTGTATAAGTGTGTGAGTGTATGTGCCCTATGATGGATTGGTGCCCTGTCTAGGGTTGTTCCTGCCTTGCACCCTATTCCACCAGCTAGGCACTGGCTTTCCTGCAACCCTGTCCAGGATCAAGCAGATAAGAAAGTGAATGAATGAACGAGTGAACACAGACAGACACAAGGACAGGGCTAACAAACTATGCTACTACAATCCAAATGCAATATTAACAGACAATGGGGCTAGTGCAAAGGGATGGCAGGCTAAAGGCTAATGTTGACAAGACCAGATAATGTGATAATACAGTTAGACCAAGCTTACCTTAACATGGGTGAGACGGTGGTTCATTGGGTAGCACTGTTGCCTCACAGTGAGAAGGTCCTTAGTTCAATTCCCAGGTAGAGTGGGTCCTTTCTGTGTGGAGTCTGCATGTCCACCCTGTGTCTGCATGAGTTTACTCTGGGTACTCTGATTTCCTCCCATGTGTTAGATTAATTGGTGTCTAATTGTTACAGGCTATAAACCAAAGAAGAGAACCACTATGGACCATAAAACAGAATTACATCAAACATGGAGCACACTAGACATAATGAGTCACAAGAGACAAGAACACACAGAGACAAAGAGGAGAAAGAAACTAACAAACCGAGAAACTGGAGCCAGGAAAATGAAGGCAAGTGAAAAAGACTAGGCAAGTAAGTGAATCTAAGTGAGGGTGGGGCAAAGCAGTCTATAACTGAAATAAAAAGGAGAAAGTGGCCAAAGGGGAGCTGTGTAGGGCTCCCCAGATTCATGTAACTCAGAACATACAAGTACACAAGGTTTTGTTTTGGGGTTTTTCTCAGTTCTGACGTGTATTTTGAAGAGACTACTAGACTGAATTTGGAAGAAGCATATTTTTTCCCGAAAAGTATCTGTACTGGTCTAAACACCTGACAAAGTATCTTTGATTATGAATGGCATCAGCGTAGGGGAATGGTATATTGGGAGGTGGAGTTGGGTGGTTGGCCTTTTTCCCTTTTTTCCTTGAGCCAGCTGCCCCCAACATATATGTGCACAGGGCTGTAGGGTACTACTGTATGGGCAGCAGCTTGACAGCACAGGGAACTGAAAGCTGAACCTTATGGTCAGTAGTCCAGTACCTTAACCACTCTGCCACCACAACGTTTCATTTATGGATTTAAATTGCACTGATATTATGCAATATTTTCTTCAGAAAACAACGTCTTAATTATACATATATTTATACTGCATATCTGTAAAATGGCACTGAATTGTTTAAAGAAAGATTCAGATGGCTTGTGCATGGGTTCTGCATTTTTCAGGGGTACAACCATTCCATTATTGTTGTTGTTGTTGTTGTTGTTGTTTTTTCTACTTAAATTGTAAAAACGGAACAATTTTCATTAGAAGAATTCGTTAAACATAGTTCTGTTCAGGGGTGTCATTAGACCCACTAAATGTACAGGGGTTAAAAAGTCAATTTATTTTTATTTCTAAGCAGGACACTAACTACAGGGCATACTATGCAAATTCAATGCAGGCACTACATTTCCCATGTTGCCTGTTCTCCAATCTTTTCAGCCAACGCTTTCAGTCAGTTTACTTATTTATTACTTATATAGTGCCTATTTAGTGTTTAACAGACTTAGTTTTGTGTATGTCCCTACAACTGATTGGCACAAAGAGGGTTACAGCTGTGTCTCTTTAAATTATGTGTGCTCCAGTAAATAAGTAGTCTATAAATTCAGGGTGCAGGGACTGATTGTTAAGGAATAAATATTGAGTCTGGTACCGAGTCAAACAGTTTAACTGGGAATAAAGGGAGTGAGATTCACATTAAGGGGCTGTGTATAATTTCAAGGACAAATTATGCTAAATTTCAAATGATATTTTATGTACTTTTGGTGTCAAAACGTTTACAAGGTTGGGAAAATGGTCTTGGTCGAACAACGACATCTTGTGTTGAAGGGGAGGAAGCACGCAATTCTTGCGCAACACATAATTTATTAATTTACAATAAGTATAAACTGATTTAAATCAATGTTCTCTGACTATATTTATTTTCCCAACCTTGTTTTCACTATAGTATAGCCTAGTTGAGCGGCCGTGATGGTTTAGTAGACACGATCGTGTTGTGTCAGAGCAGTTCAGGTAAATCAGGTGAGTTAGAAATCCCCGACGTGTTTCCGGACAGGTGGAGGTGTGCGGCTCCAGTACAACATGGTTTTAGCAGGAAGTAGAATCGAATAAATGTCATGGGCTGGGAGAGATCTAGATCAGACCAATCGACAGTCCTGTACTTAAGATTAACTTAGCAGACATAGTTTAACAGTGCGATCAAAGATCATGTCCGGGACTTGCCGAGAAACCGATTAAAATGGGGGATTCATCACTTCAGCGGCACGGTAGGGCTGGACAGCAATACTTGATCGTACTTTTGTTTAACCTTAGCCTACTTTAGACTACATATTTAACATCATTATACTTATTTCTGTAATATATTTCAGTTTTGTGTTGGTTTTAAGTGACAATTTCACTTTTATTCTGCTGTAGATATACAGGCCGGTAAAGGAGGCGTTTGTCAAATCTACGTGTCAGATATTTTAGCTTTATAGCCTGTTGTTTAGACACTATTGTTTAGACATAAAGTCTGTCATACTTGGTTACGCAAAATAAAAATACAAATACAAAAGCATGCTGTTACTGTAGAGAATAGACAGTAGGTCTATATAATAAACATACGTAAGCTCTGCTGTACTGAATAAACCGAGGATAAAATGTACTGTGAAATCTGACAGTAGAACTATGAAGTGGCCAATTACCATCAAAAAATCATAGTAGAACTGTGAACTTCATGGTCAAACTGTGGTCAAAATTCACATTTAAAGCTGTCTAGCAGTTTACAGTTTTACTATGAACATTCACAGTACATTTTTTCCCGGGAAAGAACTTAATAAACATAATAAACTTAATAGACACTTAATAAACAACAATCCTAGATTTCATTTACAGCATTTAGAAGATGCCCTCATCCAAAGTGACTTACAATTGTTACAATCATACAATCCAAACAATTGTGGGTTAAGCGTCTTGCTCAAGGAGCCAACAGTGGCAGCTTGCAGAGGTGGGATTTGAACCCTGGACCTTCTGGTCCAGAGTTCGGTAACTTAGCCACTAGACTACCACAGTCCCATATATCCTATACAGAGACACACTGAGTAAATGAAGAAATAAATGTGGTTCTGTATTAAAGAGTCGAGCCAAACCACAAGGGTTGGCAAACCAAACAGGAATTAGGAAATACTAAAATCAAGAGGGTAGAGGTCTTCAGGTATTTCTTAAAATCACGCACAAATCTTATACCTGTGGAATTGTTATTAATAAACAGTAAAGGGTACATATCACACAGACCACAAAAGTAATTTTTGAGATTTGGATTTGAGACTATAAAAAGGCCTAAAAGTCATTATCATATTATTTTGATTTAATCACAACATTATTATAATTATTATTGTTGTTATTATTATTATTTTAATAATAATTATTACTAGTGTTAATATCATTGTTTTTACTATTGTTATTACTAATAATAATAATTATAAGAAGAAGAATTATTATTATTATTATTATTATTATATGGGTGCTTGAGTGGTGTAGTGTTCCATCAGTAACCACAGCAATCTCTGGCATATATATATGTGGGGGCAAATGTTGTTGTGTAATCATTGTGTTCACCTTTCTTTGTCAAACAATAAAATAATTGTTCACAAAAAATAATAGTAGTCATGTAATTTGAATCTAATTTCTTTAATTTAATTTTTATTTTCTTAATAATAATAATAATAAAAAATAACTGTGCTGAATTAATTCCTTAACATTCCATAAAAAATGTAACTTTTCCCTCCAAAGGACCAAGACCTGGGTGCTAGAAATCTAGAAATGTCCCACAAAAGACACACAATAAAGACATCTGAACCTTGATAACTATCAGGTAATTGGTCACTTTGATCAGGAACATCAATGTATTATCAGTGTAATTAAACAATATATTTAAATGTTTCCAAAATATTAAAGTCCATATGTAATGTTGTCTTCCTTTAAAATTTACTGTGATTCAAAGTCATCTGTGGTGGCACGGTGACTAAGGTAGGTCAGGTGGTCCAGGGTTCAATCCAAAGTTGTCAACTTTATTTCTATAGCGCTTTTTACAATGGAGCATTGTCTCAAAGCAGTTTTACAATTTTAGATTATATTCTAATTTATAAGGCCAATCCCAAATTGAGCAAGCCCATGGTGACAGTGAAAAGGAAAAACTCCTTAAAACCATGGGAGGAGCAAGACTCCAAAAGGGGACGAATCCTCCTTGGGTGGCTTTGATGTTATATTTGAGATTTGACCAAGTTATCTAATAAAAATGAAATATTATGAAGTAATGTCAAGCCACCACTGTTTTACTGTACTCCTTTAGCAAGACCCTTCGCAAACAATTGCTTGGATTTCTCATTGTAAGATTGTATCAGTTATAAATCACTCAAAGGGTGTTTGCTAATGACTAAATTCATGACATCACTCTGTGACTTCAGCACTTTGAAGAACTTTTAGCTTAATCAGAGAATGACTTTATAAGATAAATGTACCAAACTTAACATTCAAGAAACATCACAGCACCCAGTCTTTTATCTGTCAACTTATGTAATTATATGAATCTACTCTTTTCAGAAGCAAGCAAGATCTGCCCATAGCAGGCTATACCAAGGTTGGCTGTGTTAATCCGCTGCTCCAGCTGAACTCCACATCCTCCCCCAGAATGCAACCTGCTTGCCAGCATGGCACCCCTGAACTCCAGCAGAAAGTGGACTTTTTCCGTAAGCTGGGCTACTCGTCACATGAGGTGCAGACAGCCCTGCTCAAACTGGGCCTGGACACGGACACAAATGCAGTGCTGGGCGAGCTGGTTCGCTCTGGAGCCAGAGATTCACCCACGGCAGGTCAGGAGACTGACGATGGAGGCTCTCTGAAACACCGTGGAGGAGGTGGATCCAGCAGTAAGGAGGTCCAGAGGGAGACTCGGCATTCGCCAGTAGAGGATGAACAAGAGGACAACCTGAAACCCATCGTGATTGATGGAAGCAACGTAGCCATGAGGTAAATTTGTGGAGTTAAATGATTTATTTCATTCTCTAAGAGTTAGCAATGACGTTTAGAGTTCTGTCCATGGATTGCACAGCTTGTGTGGCTTGGAGGTAGAGGCCATTTGCTAGAACAGCAGTTCCTGAGAACCTGGGTTTGAACCCTGGACTGGGGTTTCAGCATGAACATCGGAGGGTGCCTGCACTAGTGCACGATGTGACCCTGGATAAGAGTGTAAAACAGGGTGTTTTGCTATGGATGACAGATCAGTTAATTTTTAGTACTTTCCGTTGTACTCTACTTTAGATAAGCATATTTTAAGACTACAGTCTATTCTGGTTTGCCTTGCAAATATCCCAATTTTTACTGTAGGTGAGCAGTCCTAAGCACTCACGGCACACAGCTACAGTTAACTGCTGTCCCGGCTTATATCCATGATAATAACAGGGTTGGTACTGGTTGGACAGGTGCCCCTGAGGAAATCCTGGTTTCCTAGCTGTGTTTACTTTAGCCACCCTAATACCTCTGGATTCCCACTCACCTTTAAAATTCCCTTGGTTTTTCAGACTCGTAGTCTTGTAATGAGATCATGTCTGGTGAGATTAGCTTTGATCGTACTGCCAGTCATCAAATCATGTGGCTGGTGAGCATTGCTGCTTTGGCACACCCAAACATGAGTTCATTTTCATTATTTTATATTGAAACATTTATCTGGAAAAGACCTTCAAAGTAATTGATGAAACTATGAAGTAAGACTGGATTCTGCCACACACAGACAATACAGTGGGGGTCCAAAGACTGAGACCACTAGTTAAAATGCTTCTGTTTTTCATTTTTATCAAATGTTTTTCATTATCAATCATAATCAGTATAATTTGAGTGGGCCCACAAGTTTGAGCAAAATCTGACAAGCCATGTAATCAGGTGACAATGGAGAAAAGTCCATGACAGTCAGCACTAAAGGTTCTTTGATCTTCCAGTAGTAGTTGTTTTGAGGTGTGTGTTTGGGTGATTATAATTATAATGAAAAATAGTTTATGATATTTGAGAAACATGCGAAATAGAAGCATTTTCACTTTCAATAAAAAGAGATGATCATAGGACAACCATGACCATTCTCTGCATAGCAATATCACTAACATGATAGTTTTGGGATAGTATATGTGGCACTGGGGTGGTTAAGTTTTAGACACTTCAGTTTCATTAGTAAGTAGTATAAAGTTTTTAACAAAACATATTCAGCCAAGAACATTCTCTTTTCAGAGACTGGTAGAGCTCTAACCACTAACTCTTTCCATTCCCATATCACTGCCCTGCTTTGGTCCACCCCCCAAAGTGATATCTGATCAGTGGTAGTCCTTCCCTTGATGGACTAAGTGTATAGCAAATGATAAATATTGTTTAGTAAATGTACACCTATAATGCGCACCTATATAGTTGGTGTAGTGTATTTTTTCCCCTCATCAACACAGCCTGACATTTAAGAGCTATGCAAATCATTTTAGTTTGCTTCCCTTAAATGTGTTGTCTGACAACCAAATGGATTGGTGAATGAAAGAACAGTGAAATTAGCTTCATGCAAATATTCTCATTTGAATGAATCTCTCTCTCTCTCTCTCTCTCACACACATCCTCACCCTATTTCTCATAAAGTCATGGAAACAAGGAAGTTTTTTCATGCCGTGGAATTGAGCTGGCAGTAAACTACTTCCTTGAGAGAGGACACCGGAACATCACAGTGTTTGTGCCCTTATGGAGAAAAGAGCAATCAAGGCCAGATGTACCCATTTCAGGTAAAGACACTCCCTTTGCCTGTTCAGAAAAAATGAGTCATCTAACAACCATGCATGTGAAATCATCTGCACTGTACAGTAAACACGTCTGTTTTTGTGTAGACTGGTTGTTTTTGCTAGTACATGACATCAAAATGCTACTCACTTCATTCTTATACAGTACAGAAACTTGTGAACAGCTTTATCCTCCTTATTAAATTTATATACATTGTGTCAAGTCAAAGCTGTATTACATGTTGTACCCATTAGAATGTCTTATTAATGACATAATTGAACCTCATTTCTTGCATGGATGAGTGAAGTGGAATTTCACTCTCTGTTCTTTACTGTGTTTAAGTAATTATATGACACTAATTAGTAATATCATTTACATTGATTCCTTAAGGACAGTGTGATTTGTATTTTTTTAGAAAGTGCATATGAAAAAGCAAATATGGTCATAAACTTTTATCGATAAAAATCTTTTACCTCCACCAGCAGCAATGTCTACCTGCAAATGCAGTATAAAATCAAATCATCAGTTGTTGGCCAGACCCTGACATGTGTACTAAACATGTAAAGAGCAGCATTCATGGAGAGGCTAGAGTCTAAAGTCTCAAGATACTGGTAAAATGACCAGGATTGGTAATGTTAATGGGGGCTATAAACAGTATAAGAAAGTACACACATTACCTATTTTTTGTCAGATGATATTCCTGTGAGCAAGTTATCATACTTAGGTCAGCATTTATTTAAAAAGCTAGCTGTTTCTTTTGTTAGCCTGTGAACTGCAGACATTATTTCTTCTCAGAAAACACCCTGATTTATCAGGAAGAATAAACCTTGCTTAAAGCCAGACTGGGAATTCCCCACCAGGAAGTTCAACAATATTTTTCTTCTTCCTTGTATTGCCCTGGACGAGTTCCACCTGTAGTTCATAATCTGCCCGAAGGGTGGCAGTTCCTATTGTAGAGAAAGTCATTTCAGATATGTTAGTGTAGGCTTAATCCTAAAGCTTATATGTATTTGGTTCTCAGAAGAACAATGGATAAACAGATTATCAGTATTATAAAAGGTTTACTATTTCATCACTTCTGCTAAATCAAAGAAGGAACTAGTTGGACCAGGATGTAAGATAAAAGCTAATGATAGATAAAGGACACGGCAATCAGTTGGGGAATAGTCTGAATGTAAATGACATGTGGGAGGTGTCAGGTTTTTTGTGTATTTAGTGTATGGTGATATAATGCCCTGTCATACTTTGGACTTTATGTATAGTGTATAACTTTGAAACAGGCTCTGAAATCAGTTATTTCCAAAATGCCTGGTTGTATGTGATCTTCTCCTTAAAATTTAAGTGCATGCTGTAATGTGGGCACACCCTTTGTCTGGTCACATGACAACCATAAACCCAGTCCTCACCCCTGGGAGCACTGACACTTGGAAATTTCCCCTGCTACAACTAAGACGTAATCAGGTGGACCCGCCTTGAGTTTATGAATACCAACCTACACTCAGAGGAAAGCTCAAATCAGATTTGAAAGTGACAAAGAATCTGACTTTTCCCAATTGGATTCAAGCTACGTTTGTATGTGGTTTTGAATCCAGTCATATTTGCATTTGGAGACATGCGACATGTCAGTCTTGAATAAACCAGATAGTTACTTTCATATAGTAATGCAGATTTGATTTGAAAATGTTCTTAGTATTATCAACAAGTAGACTGTTCAATTTCATTTAGTACAGTATGTCCCATGATTAGTTCAGAGTTCATGACGTTAAAAGAGTTCAAAGAATCTGATGTTGCCATTCTGATGTTATTTACTAACTCAGCCAATTATAGAGTTCAGGTGAATGTCCAGCTTCCAGCTCTGTACAGATTGCAAAATTTCCCAAGTGTTAGGAGAGTATAGAGATAGTTTATTCATTAAAGTGAATAACTTCAAGGGGTAATCAAATGCTGTAAAGAACCCTGAACCTAAGGTGCAAGCATGCAAAAAAACCAAGAAAGCTTTTCAACCATAGCTTGTTCTGGCTGTCACATTTTTTTTCTTCTTATTTTTTTGAATACTGCTTTTAGTAGCCCTTATTTGTGTTTTGGGTTTGTGTATAACTTGTGCCACTGTGCAGTGTTATTTAGTCACATTTAATCCCACTATATTCAGTTTGCTATTGTACAGTTGCAGACACTAATGTCCTATAAATCTGAGCACTTTCATACACCAAAGGAAAATATCTGTTGATAAAATCCCTTTCAAGTGGTTACATTTACATTTTACATTTATGTCATTTAGCAGACGCCCTTATCTAGAGTGACTTACAGTTGATACACTATTACAATCCAAACAATTGTGGGTTAAGGGCCTTGCTCAAGGACCCAACAGTGGCAGCTTGGCAGAGGTGGGTTTTGAACCCTGGACTTTTTGGCCCATAATCCAGTACCTTAACTGCTAGGCCACCACAACCCCAAGAAAGTGCTGTCACCTCACAGCTCCAGAGATTAGGGTTCAAGTCCTGGACCTGTGTTCTTTCAGTCTGCTTTGGTGTCCTTCGGGTACACCCTTATTCCAAAGAAATGCATTCAACTATCAGTTAATCTATAAACAAAGCCAAACCAAAGATTTATGACTGCCATTTATGTATTGGTTAGCTCTGTACTTAGCTATTCATACACAGCCAGTGGGATAAGTTATGTTAAGATATCACGTAGCTAACTATCTACCTGGGCAATGCACTCGTACTCAGCTGTGCATGGGATAGTATACTCCTGCCACATGTGAATTAATATTGGCAGAACTAATCACTAGATTCATTTTTTTGTTTTATTCCAGATCAGTACATTCTCGAAGAACTTGAAAGAAAAAAGATAGTTGTATTCACCCCCTCGCGGCGTGTAGGAGGCAAGCGAGTGGTGTGTTACGACGATCGCTTCATCGTAAGTCTTGCCCATGAGCTGGATGGCATTATCGTGTCCAATGACACATACCGCGATCTACAGGGCGAGCGACCTGAATGGAAGCGCTGCATCGAGGAGAGACTGCTCATGTACTCCTTTGTCAATGACAAGTATGTCTTCAAATTGTAAAGATCTATTGCACTGTTCTGTTATCTCTGCTGTCACTGTACCTGTAATGCGTAAATACTAAGAGTTTAGGTGTTTTATTACTTTTTGTTTATGTGATAACAAGATCATACGTCATCAAGTTTATTGCATTTATCTTGAAAATTGCCTGATTATTATCGAAGAAGAAAAATTGGTCACTGGTTGAAATCTGGTAGGGATTAACTATACTGAAAGTCTCATAAAATGGCAGGCTTATTATATTTTTTATACTGATACAAGCACAGATTTATGGTACTGCTATATGAGTCCTGACAGAGTTTTGACCATGGTTATGAAAGTCCCCATAACATGACCTTTGAATTTGATTTGGTCTCTATGATAAAAGAAGCAAACAAACTTCATGACTCTTAACCCATAAACTATGAAAATCATGCAGATTAAATGCATTTCATTTGGCATTAGCAACTATTTGGCAGCTTTATTATCTCACTATTATCTCAGCTTTATATAAGTGAATCCTAAATGATTTCACACATTTTAGGGCATATAGAAATGTTGTAGAAACATTGGTATTATACCCTATATAGCAGATAAAAAAATGTGATATTTCGAAACCTTATTCACATGCATAGTAAAACAACCTGCTAACTCCTATGTCCTATGTCCTTATTCAAGTGGTCTTCTTGTATTGGCAGTAACTGGCCAGAGGTGTTGTAAACATGGTAGCTCAGTAAGCATATTTTCCCATAAGGACTTTAATCATATTGTCCTATAATCTCGTTTTTCAGGTTCATGCCACCAGAAGACCCTCTTGGTCGTCATGGTCCAAATTTAGACAACTTTCTCCGAAAGAAACCTGTACTACCAGAAACTAAACGCCAGCTCTGTCCTTATGGTAAGAACTTCATTTTGAACATTACACATCTTCTCGTTGTAGTTTGTTTTACTGCACATCTTTCACACACTTATTTTATCTAAGAATATAGTGTTGCTTTGAGCAATACATAACTAAGTTTACTGATAGATGCACTCAAAGATGAAGATCATCCTCTAGCATGATGGCTGACCTGAATTTCTTTTTTATTGTCTAGGAAAAAAATGTACGTATGGAATCAAGTGCAAGTTCTACCACCCTGAGCGCACTAACCAGTCACAGCGCTCTGTTGCTGATGAGCTGAGAGACAATGCCCGTATGTTCAGCCCCTCCCATTCCTATACAGAGGAGAACCAAAGAGCGGGAGCTTTCACCAGAAGACGCTGCCACTTTGAGCCCGGTTTCAACTCCTACTTCCCCTCATTAGAGCAGGAGGTGGAATACAAGCTAACCTTGGATCCTGCGCTACCTGTACCGAGGACCCAGCACAGTGAGGGTATGATGCAGTACTGTGATGATGTTCACACCAAGTATCAGGCCCGCAACCAATCCAACCACACTCATTTGAACTGGCATAGTCTCCATTCTCCATTCCTAACCAATCCTTCATCTGGGTTTAGTTCTGATTCTGGCCTGGGCTCCTATGAAAGTCAGTTCTCAGAGGCATCACAGGATTCATACCGGGTCAACTCTAGACATCCCGGGCTTTATGATCAGAAGGCATCTTTTGGTGCCTGCACTTGCTCTTCTGAGCCAGTGGTACAACCACGGATCCACCATTACCCTCATTCCCAGCATCCTTCAAACTGTTGTGGTTATGGCACACTCCAGTTCCCAAGGCCCTGCGCCAGTCAGCACTACAGCCTCCCCAGTTACCTGCAGCCTGATGGGCTCCATTCCAGCCATCCAAAAGCTCCTTCTGATCCGCTGTGGTTGGCTCAGAATCGCACGGCTTATAGCTTACCAAACCCTCGCCATGCTGTCAGTCTCCATGGAAGTGCTGAGGCTTATAAAGTCAATTCGCATGTTGTTCCCTTTGAAGCAGAGCGAGAAGAGACAAGACAGAAACTGTATGCAATTTTTAATCCCTCTCACGTGAACAAGGTCATGGCAATGTTCCCAAAGCTAAAAGACGCTCAAGAACTGGCGGCAGAAATCCTAAAGCTCAAGACCAAAGGAGAATTGTACTGACTTTGCTGTGCACCATGGTAATAGAGAGACGCTTCAAAAGGAGCCAGCTTAATATGCCTTAAATTGGGCTCGAGGTAAAAACCAAAATGACTTGCCTTGGCAAATGTATCTAATTTTTTTGTGATTCAGTTCTTTTGTTGGACTGTGTTGTTTTTGTGGTTAATTGTACCTGAATATCACATCACACAGTAAGTGTGATGACTATGTATGACATGGAAGTCAAATTATGTCTTAAAAAGTATTTTGTATTTGACTACAGCCTCTTTATCCACCATGCTTTAAACAAGGAGTTGTGCATTGTTAAAGGTCTGTTGATGCACATTGCATCTATTAATATAGCTAACTTAGTAGGGTAAAGCGTGAAATTACAACCCTCAAATGATTGTGATTGCCTAATGCCTGGCAGTTGTTAACTTTCTGGTATTACACAGTAATAATTGTATTCAGCCAACCTGTTCACAGAGAAATTACAATTGTAACACAAGTAAACAGTACTGTGTTGTTTCTTTTAAATGAATGTTTAAAAAATACAAGCTCATTCAATGCTTGTAATAATTGTTCTCACTAATTAGTGAACTGCTTTAATAGTTACTAATGCTACTTGTTTAGAAATGCACTTGCTTTTACAATGCTGTGGTGAGACGTGACAAAGGAATTAGTGTTAAAAATTTCTTCAGGGTTTATACAACAGATTGTTATTTTCTGAGCTTTCAACCACTAGTTATGATTGCTATCTTATCAATTGATGTATTCTATCTCATCACTCTTCACCCTGTTAGAACCATATAATCATATAATGCTCCATTTGTCTGGATGCCATCCTTAATGTTAGCACACGGTTGGATTCACTACCTAGTTAATGCCTTCCCTTATGATGTTACTATCTTATCATGCCCTTATTTTTTAACATTTTAACCTCACTTATCCTGGAAAGTTTGGCAGCGTTGAGTAGGCGTTGCGGTTGCAGTTGCGCCTGACCTGGCCATAAGGCAACTCCCAAGCACTCTCATGTATTCTTGGTCATGTTAATTCATTATTATACCTGGGCCTACACAGTGTTGAAGCTGCAAACAGTAATTCACATGTCTAATGTACAGACACTTGGTGACGAGTCCATGTTACCTTAATAACAACAGTTATTGCTCTTGGGGGGGGGTTGTGTTTCCTCTGCTGTTCCAAATTATCCCACATTTTCCTAACTAGCAATTCCCTGATTAAATAACACCCTTTCCCACACTGTGATGTCTTTTGTCTGACCCATTTTACACAACACCAAATGGGTACTGTACTGCTTTTGCTGTGTTCTTCATTGTCTAGACAGGTGACAATGAAATTTTTATGCTGCATTTCTCCAGGTGTGCAACCTGTTTGGGTTGGTTTGTAATGCATTGCTGCTTGTAATTTGGTTTGTTTCTTGAAGTGGCACTAAATAGCAGATGTTTAGTGCTGGGTAAATATACCAAGTAGAAAACCAGTTAAAATCGAAATACATTAACATCTTTAAACAGCACAAAGTTGTTAGGTTCTAAATATGTAAAGTACCACCTATGACTGCAGCACCTTAGACATTTAGACGTTTAATTCTATATGTTTGTACTTGATTGCTTGTCTGTTAGCTGACTCCCATACTCCTATGGGTGCAAATGTACAGAAACAGAGAGCCATGAATGCGCACAACTATAGCTTCTTGTATAGAGTCAATCCTAACCTGGTGCATCCGATGCATAAAAAGAGCTGAAATTGAATGTTCAGATCTTAAATGTCCATTTGTCCCAGTCTATTGTATCTACTTAAATGAACTGTGTGACTCAGATTAATGTGAACAGTGGAGAAGAGTTCTCATTTATACAGATAGTTGTCCTAGAAATGCAACATGTGATTAATGCTTGTCTTGAATAATTAAAGACTGACAATTGTAGAATTTTCCTGAGTGTTTGAATGTTTTAATAATGGTTTCACAGTTATGCTGTCACCTCACACCTTTATTGCAACATGGTCTATGTGAATAGATTCTCCTAGAAAAAGCAGAGTCAGTCTTTATTTATTATTATTATTATTATTATTATTATTATTATTATTAAAAAAATTGATTTTGTTGAGTCCAGAATGCAATACTTAGTCAATGTGCTCAATAAAACATGAAGTATATTACGCAAATTTATGTATGTACATCTTATCTTAAGCAATCAATACAGAAATCCAGGTACAGTGGTACTTGAAATTTGGTGGACCCTTTAGAGTAATATCACCTAAAACATTATCAGCTTTTTACACATCCTGTAAGTAGATGAATTTAACCCAATTTTAACAAATGAGCATGTCTGTTGACCTCAGAATAAGAGAGACCTCAGAATAATATTCATGCTTATCAGGCAGGAAGAGATTAGAAAGCCATAAACAGATTGTATACAAATGGAGAAAATTCAAGCCAATTGTTACCCTCCACAGTAGTGTTCAACCAACAAAGATCACCCCAAGAGCAAAGTGTGTAATAGGCTTCTCTCTCGTAATATGTCTCTCTCAGTATTAATGTTCAAGAGTCCACCATCAGAGAACATTGAACAACAATGGTGTGCATGACAGGGTTACAAGGAGAAAGCCACTGATCTTCAAAATGAAAGGAGCTGCCCCTTTGGTTTAAATGAGAAGCGTTAAGTCTGGGGAAAAGAACACAGTGCATCATGTATGTGAACCATGATGGTGGTAGTATCATGGTTTGGCCCTGTTTTGCTGCATCTGGGCCAGGATAACTTGCCATCACTGAAGGAAAAATGATTTCTAAGTTATAATAGCAAACTCTGAAGTAAAACATCAGAGCATCTATCTGTGAACTGAATGTTATGGAAACAGTAATGTGCGGAAGGGCCCCTACCACATCAATTGAAGCTTTGCTGTGTGGAGGAATGGGCTAAAATTCCTAAATGCTGAAGAGTAACTGACTAACAGTTATGAAATGTTTAGATGCAATATTGCTTAAAAAGAGGTAACACCATACTTCAGACTCGGTTCCTGATTATAAAAATGACCATCTACAATATTTTATCTCATTTGTTTGGATTATCTTTGTAAAAACTTGTACAATATGATTGTGTTTTAGATATTTATTCAGAAATATAGGAAATGTATGCTATTTTACTTATTAGATACTTTTAGTATTTACTTCAGGATACTGCCATAGTCAGGTTCTAGCGTGCCAAAAAGTTGTCCCTACAACTTCTAAAAATGAAAACAGCTTCTGGTAATAAGCCTCAGAGGTATGTAATGTATGTGTGTATCCTCTTCCGTCTCTCACACGTTTCTGTAGAAATTACACAGCATGTTCAACTGAGCAGTTAAAGGAAACTTCACATGGGAAAGCTTCAGCTTTCTAAGGGGAAGTTTACAGAGGTTTAACTTGCCCTCTCCTGGCATAAAGGTATGCTCTGGAAAATGAAAAGCAGATCTATGTAAATCAGCCTCTCACGATTTGTTTGCTTCACTGTTTGTCACTCAGTTGTGAGCTTTCCAAGCCCAGGTGCATGCTGAATGGAATAACAAAATACACACAACTGTGCTACAGAGATGTTTATACAAAGTCTAATCCAGACACATTTTCTCAGCATATATCAAGAAAAACATTTCTTCAGATTTCCTGCAAACATCTTAGGTTCTAACAATTAGTGATAAAATGCCGATGTTTAAGGCTACATTCATTAGTTGGTTCATCGTGTGTTGGATCTTGTTGTAAGTTGTTTTTTATATTTTGTGCCATTTCACTTTCTGACTAGCATCACTAACTTTGCTGACTGACTTTTTTTTTCCAGTTTTTCCAATGTCGCCAAAAGTGCCTTTCCACTAGTACAAATGCTTCTATTTTGCAATTTTCTCTCATTTAATTAGTGGGGTCCTTTTTTTTTTCATACCAAATCAGGTATAAGTCCATAACAATTTAAATGACAATTTGACTCTTGAAAAAAATAATTACATACAGTGGTGTGTTGAAAGTTTGTGACCCTTTACATGTTCTATATTTCTTTCTGCATAATATGACCTAAAGACCTCATCAGATTTTCACACAAGTTCTAAAGATAAAGGACAAGCGCCAGTTTAAATAAATGAGACACAAACTTCGAACTTGTTTCCTTTATTTATTGAGGAAATATCAAATATTAAATGTAGTGAGTGGCAAAAAGTATTTGAACCTTGCTTTCATTATCTAGGGTAGGGACTCCCCTGTGCAGCACTAACTTCCACTTAAATTTTCCGTAACTGATGAGTCAGTCCGGCACACCGGCTTTGGGAGAATTTTTTAGCTCATTTCCTCTTACAGAACCGCTTCATCTCATGGTATGTTAGTGGTTTCTCACATTAACCCGATGCGCACATCAGGTCCTTACACAACATTTTGATTAGATTAAAGGTCAGGACTTTGACTTGGCCATGCCAAAACATTAACTTTATTCTCTTTTAACCATTATTTTGTAGAATGGCTTGTGTGGGCTTAGGGTCGTTGTCCTTGCTGCATGACCCACCTTCTCTTGAGATTCTTCATGACAGATGATCCGACATTTTTCCTTTAGAATTCCTCTAATTAATTTCCGATTCATTGTTTCCATCACTGATAGCCAACCTCTTGGCCCAGATGCAGCAACAGGCCCAAACCATGATACTACCAACCAACCATGTTTCCAGATGGGAATAAGGTTCTTATTCCCTGGAATTCATGTATTTCAAGTAGATTCATTTGCTTAGACGATGCCAGCTGGGACTTCCTTTTGTGACCTCGCACAACTATGACACACCTTGCTCTTGGAAGTGATCTTTGGTTGTCGAGCCGGCGAGTCCTGGGGAGAGTAACAATGGTCTTGATTTCCTCCTCTGTACACCACTGTCTGAACTGCTGGAATTTTTTTGAGTCGCCAAACTCTTTAAAGTGTTTTGTAACTTTTCAGCCTGATGAGGCATCAACACAATCTTTTTCTGAGGTCTTCAGGAGATCTCCTCATTTGTTGCCATGACACGACTTCCACAAACCGTGTTGTGAAGATCAGACTTTGATAGATCGGCCTGTTCTTTAAATAAACAGGGTGCCCACTCACACCCCGATTATAACCCATTTGATTGAAAATACTGACGTCTAAATTTCACCGGTTCAATTAACTGCGTAATCCCGGAGGTTTCACATACTTTTGTCACTCACTAATATTAGTATTGGATTCATTTTCCGTAATCAAGAAATGAACCAAGTAGTACTATTTTTTGTAAACGTCATGAGTTGGTTTTAACTGGATTTTCTTTACTACTTTTAGGACTTTTAGGTCAAATTTATGCAGAAATATGTGAAAAATTTCAAAGGGTTCAAACTTTCAAGCACCACTGCATCTTTAAGATTTAACCTTTTGTAGTCTTGAAAAAAAAAATAGTTACATCTAATTTTCTGAATTGAATAAGTAATTTGGTATGTTCAACTTTTTGTAATTATAACTGGCATGTAATCTACAAGTTTGCGCAAAATCTGATGATCCATGTTATCAAAGCATACAATATTCAAAAGAGCATCTCATGACACTACTGAACGCTTGGCTTCAGGTGGCCCATTAATGCTTAATGGTCAGTTGACTGTGAAGGAAAGTACATAACAGTCAGCATTTCTTGATCTACTTTGGTCTTCAAGTAGTTGTTCCAAAGCTTTGAGATTTCACAGAGATCTAAATAATTATTTTTACTAGTAGTCTCAGACTCTTGGCCCCCACTATGACATCAATTATAGACCCTGGCCATGTAATAAAGTAAACTGATTGAAACTTCTATTCCCATGCCATTAGTAACTTACTGAATGCTACAAATGCACCATGTCCAGTATTGCTAGAGAGAGAAAGAGAAAATATGCACAGATGAAGTATATGCTGTATAATGACAATCTACACAAAGACATACAGAAGTCTGGTTATTTTTGTTTTTGTTGAATGTTTGCATGTGTACTAGAACGTACCACTCAAAGTAGCTT
Organism: Ancistrus triradiatus; assembly: GCA_025084515.1. Classification (NCBI taxonomy): domain Eukaryota; kingdom Metazoa; phylum Chordata; class Actinopteri; order Siluriformes; family Loricariidae; genus Ancistrus; species Ancistrus triradiatus. The sequence goes on from JAJAGP010003547.1 coordinate 46,978, forward strand.
TGTCCTTGATAGGTGCCTGTTTGCTTTCCATTGGCAGCCATGTCCAATTCCACACCCAGGTGAATGTCAGATGAGCCACACAGCTGCCCCAGATAACGCAATGTTCCAGTGCTGATTCTGCCTGAGGGCAACAGTACTTTGACCCTATGGCCAATCTGCAGGTCCATTGGAGAATGGGGCACAAATGCACGATGGGGGCCAGTCCCACTTCTCCATGAGCCCATACTGAGCAAAGAAAAAGGTAGGCTATTGAAAAGGATAATCTGATTCTATTCATTTATAATTATTTGGATTTATTTAACAATACATTTCAGTTGTATAGTATTTTCCTTTTGTCATGTCCTGTTTTCAGGTCCAGATTGACAGGGCACAGGAGAGCATGTACCCTGAAGTGGGCACCAGTTCATCACAGGGCTTGATGATACCTGAATGAATACAAGTTGGTCTTTGTGTATATTTTATGTTTTAGGTTCGGTAAAGGGAAATATTATGCCATTAAGTGATATTCTACAGAACTGAGTGCTTTTAATAATGTTGTGGCCATAGTTTATGGATGGCTATTTCCAGTTATGCCATGATAATGCCCCTTTAAATAAAGCAAAGTCCATAAAGATGTTGTTTGAAAAGCTGAACTGACAACCCTACGATGAACCCCATCCAACACCCTTTGGATGATTTTAAGCTAAGTCTTCCACATCAGTGCCCTACCTTAACTAAATCTGTGGCTAAATAGAAAGCCTTCCTAGATTGGTGGAGGTGGTAAAAAAAGCAAATTAAGGACCAACTCTATAATAATAACCTCTGCCTTTTAATTAGATGTTTAACAACCTTAAATACATCCACATAGTCTTGGCCATGTAGTGTATATAGATCCAGAGATACTTTTACCTAGTACTGACAGACATAGCAGACGTGGATCTGGATTCAGCAGTGGGAGAAAATAAGCCCTGACTGCAGCTTGGACTGTTTAAACATTCCTCATTGAGCCCTGTATGCTGGTGAACTTTATTCAGGTCACCTGATAGGAACAAGGAAACAAATGGAATCAAGTGTTTCAGGCTATTACCAGCAATAGGATTTAGAACTCAACCAGGAAATATAAGAGAGAAAAAAGGTTGTTTGGTGAATTACTCACTGGAACAGTAATGTGCTGTCTCCTCCTTGAAATCGTGCCCATTCTCTAAGCCAGACTCTGTGAAGGTCTCACTCATTTCTGCTGAATCAGCTGCTCTGCGCAAAGCACTCAACCTAACCACAGTTTCAGAGTGCAACTAAACAGAGCAGTCACACAAATACATTGAATTAATTCCATTTCTACAAGTCTGAGATAAGAGTAGAATCAGTAGCATATAGATGCTCTGTGAGCTACAGATTGAATATATAATTTACCTGATCTCTTAGATCATGCTGTCTTTTTTGCAGTTCCACAAACCGCATCTCCCATAATGCCTTATGACTGGCAACCTGAGCCTTCAGATCCTGTATCTCCCTTTCTGCATTTAATAGTCGCTTGTGTAAGGTGCTACTGCTTTCGTGGCGATGGCATTCCTCCTGTGTTTCTAAAAAAGAATGTACAGAATTGTCAAAAGTCTTAGGCCACCATTAGGTTACATATACCCTTGTTTTAGCAATGGTATAATGGCTATATTTAATTATTGCTCATGCAGTCTCTTTATTAGAATACAACCAGAAAATACAAGTATCTAGCGTGACCTCCCCTTACACTTAAGTAGTAGCAACTGGTAGTGTCACCCTTCTACAGTCCAAAGAAGTTTGCTCAGGAATGGTCTTTTTGGAAGGGTAGCAGCCAGGAAACCATTTTTCGGAAGGGGAACAGGGTGAAAAGGCTAAAACATGCTAAAGTTCACATAGATTGGGATGAAGGTCAGTGAAATGGAGTATTATGGAGTGATGATTCCAAGTTTGAAATGTTCATGTTGTTCATGTAGTACATGTAGTTAATCACTGCCACCTGGTGGACAGGTACATGTACAGCATCATATTCAAATTATGAATCATGTTAGGAGCAAATATGTTATAGCGTTCTATAAAAAATAGGCATGCTCTACATGCGTTGTGGGTATTAATAAATAAGAAAGCATTCACTTGAGTACAAATACTTATATTATTAAAACATCGCTCTACATGCTATATAGTTCACCAAGGTTGAACTCTGGGACTAGAAAACTCAGTTGTTTTTCCTGTGTGCACTTTTTACAATCACCTGTAATATTTTTCACTGGAGGGCAGCAGTCACTTTTTGAATTATGTGGTATCCATGGTGCTGATTTCATAGCACAATATGGGTTTACCTATAACAAAACCAGCATAATATAGTCAGTGAGAGTCTAAATAGGTGCAGACATTACATGAATATATTCTTTATTATGGTGTAGTTTAGCAGATTTGTCTATGTTAAATAAATAGGATTCATGAAAACACAATAATGTAAATCCAGGATCCAGTTCCACTTGCTTATATCCATTGTAATAAGTGGTCACTCTTGCACTGAGCATCACAGAGACCCAGCTCGCACCTTCAAGAGTTCTAAGACTTGGCAGCATCTGGATAGATGGAACAGTCTCAGAGTCAGGCACCAGACACCAACTTGCTTAATAGTGAGGTCTGATGACCATACACAGGGAACCGCGGTGACAGTCTCCTCCCCAGCCCAGCCTAACCAGACTGAGATAAGATCCTGAGGTATATTAAAATGCAGATCTCACCTTACCAGAGGTGCGATATGAACCTGGGTGGCCCTTCACTGGAAACCAGCACTCTTATTGTTGAGCCACACTTGTTTGTAACCCACCTCTGGTGAGGTGAGGTTAGAGAAAAGATTTGAGTTCTGTGTATTGCCCTAGAGGTTGGAGTCCTGGTACCATTCAGTCTAGGTCGAGCTGAGACAGTACAACACTGTAACACCAGGTAGCCATTCATATGTCCCTCCTAACCTGAGACTGCCGAGTCTCAGCATTCCTCAGAGTGGGGGATCTGTGAACTGAATCCAGAGCTGGATCTGTGTGATGCACAGCACTGCCAAGGGTGGCCCAAAATCAGGTCTTGGTCTAAGATGGAGTGGCCCAGATTTGAGACCTGCTCGTGCCTTTCGGTTGGGCATCGTGTAAGCACGACTGACGGTATCTTGGGGAGGGGAAAGTAGACAGGGGATGCAACAGTGACACAGTGACCACAGCCCCTCCTCTGATTGCTCAACTCACAGATCCAATTGCATGTAATACTGTCTTCAGATGATGATATTTTAAAAACTAAATCCCCAACAAGTGCATTGGACTTACATCCTCTCCGCAGCATTTACATTTTACATTTATGTCATTTAGCAGACACTCTTATCCAGAGCAACTTACAATTGATACAATCTTACATTTCAGGCAATTGTGGATTAACGGACTTGCTCAAGGACCCAACAGTGGCAGGCCTGGCAGAGGTGGGTTTTGAACCCTGGACCTCCTGATCCATAGTCCAGTATCTTCACCACTAGGTGATTTTTTTTTTGCAAATATGTCCTTACTGTTTTAATATTTCCTTAAACATGCTAAACAACGTTATACCACAAAAAGGATTTTAATAGATTAACACAACTTGTTCAAAGGTACTTACGTATAAGTGACTAAAAACGAATTGACTTAAACAGTGGTTACTCACCCAGAAAAATCTCCAAGTGCACAACAAGCCCTTCAGTGTCCAGACAACTGCAGACCATGGGACATACGTCCCCATTTTGAGACTTTTTTTAGAACCACATCTTAGCCAGATATCTGTAAAATCTGTCAGATATTAGCAAAGTGCTCAAGTCAATGCTCAGAATTTTGTAACAACTGCCTAAATATTAGAAGAAACATTCATTCTATATTCCTATTGTCTTTCCATTCAAGCATGCATACCAGTTTGGTTTATGTTCCCACATCCCCCAGATCAAATTAAAACTAGCTCCAGTCAAGATAAATAGATACCTTGGTCAATGAAATGTTGAACGCTGCTTGGGGTTTCTAGAGAGAATAAACAATGTTCTCCATTCAGCTTTCTGTCACACACAGAAGTAGTATGTGCAGGATAATCTTGAAACGACTGAGGCTGTTGACACAAAGACGAGCATGCTACTATATCCTGTCTAATCTGCTTAGGCACTGAGCTGCAGGGTCCACTTGTATGCCCACACATACTAATTTTGGTCCCTGATCTTATTTAATCCCAAATAGCTCTGTGACTTTGTATTGTAGTAAAGCAAGGCCCTGTAATATGGTCTTGTTAAGTTAAATCCTCAATCCAATACAAAATATAATTATTCATGCACGATATTTTTATCTCAAAGAAATAATAAAAAGGCAATCCGAGTTCGTGTGTGGATTTCATTTTGATGACGAGTGATGGCGAAAATGGTCTTGTTCTCTACAAGATTACCACAAGAGGGCAAAACACATCTTTCTGAATTTTCAAGAGTGAAAAACAACAGTACGGATGACGATGATCTCCCATTACTTTTCTCTTGGGAATTGCTACATAGTATTTGTTGCTATATAGGAAAGATCCTCTGCTGTACGTGTATTTTTATGTTATTTAATTGTGAAGTTTTGTTGCTATGTAATGCTCAGTCATTCTGATTGCTATGATTGTAATTAGAACTGGGCATATTTTTTTTAATGGTCTTTAATATGTGATTTGTCATCTATAATTGAACACAATAGTATTTAAGTTAACCTGTACTGCATCATTCAGCAATATCAGCCAGGACTGTTTGCCTTAAATTGTAAGGCTCTCATGTGTCACCACAGTAAATGCCTGGTTTAAGTCTATTGCCTGAACACATGAACCTCTGTTTGAACACGGCCTATTCAGCACTGAAAGATTATTGTTGTCATTGTGGATTGTCAAATAAAACCAGTACTTAGGGAATAATACCTGTTTTAAATTCATGGAAATGTGGTTTTTGTCATCTGACATTGTCAGCATGATGCTAATCTAAATGTGAAGCAGGCAGCACTACACATCTAAAATTAGAGCAGTCTGTCATTTTCTTTCCTGTAGTGATGTCATAATATAGGAAATATCTAACTGGTGGTGGTTGAAATGTGATATAGTATCTTTACTTTCTAAAACACTATTCAATCCTGTACTGTTTTAAAGCAGATCTTACTACTACAGCTGTGATTATATTCTGTTCATGATATAGGTTGTAGTATGAGCTCTTGAAAATGAACTCACTGCCTTATATTTACCATCTGTTAAATATCTCACTTACAAGGACTTGAATGCTTGTGAGGTTCTGACTTTGCATTCTGCTCTAAAAGCTTATGAATATATAAGTAACCGTGACGCTTGTATTACTGTGCTTTCCAGAAAAGTCGCAGTCCAACGTCATCTTCCAAACAGGCGTGTAAATAAACTGTACGGAGACTTCTTTCTCAGGGGCTTTATTAAGTCACCTCTAGTCACGCTTAACCAGACACTGTTGTCTTGTTGTTACACGTCTTCTGGGAAAAAGCACTTTCTCCTCCACTCTCTGTTTGCCTACAGGACAGAACAAACTATATACCATTATACAGTATTATTCAAAGAATTCAATCAGAGATTGACCACCACCTGGTTCATACTGATCATGGAATACTGTTTCTGTTTGAGAGAGCTCTAATTTGTGTTTGTCTTACCTCTAACAGTATAATCATTCATCTTCTACAATATATCAATGTGGTAAGGATAATATATATTTTATTAGCAATTATGTTAAAATAAATAAAGCTCAAACTCCTTTGTTTTTCAGCAAACACAGTTTACAAATCTAAAGTCTTTTTAAAGTGATCTTCTGTTCCTAATTTTTAAAAAGCAACACCAACAATCACTTCCTTTTGTGTTACACTACACATTGTAGCATCGTATCTTGGTTTTGTTCCAAAGTATACTTTTTCCACATATTTCCATTAAAAGTATGAAGTAGCATCAGTGCATTTGCTTATAACCCACATGGAAATTAAACAAATGGGGGAACAGAGCATGAAAATTCATGACCAGATATTTTGAAAGCAAAATGTAGGCAGCAGCTACAGCATTAGTTGTTTTAAAGTGTGATTTTTGTTGTTCTGTAGCATAGTTATTTATTAAGCATGTCAGTTTTTTGCACCATGAGCTTTCACAGTTACTATAAGCTACTATCTAAATTAAAAACGTTTTCAGCTATACGTACAGTATGAATCAATTCATAATGACATTGTTATATGGGTGTTAATCATAGTCATATCAAAGCAAGTCATATACAGTATATACTCAGATCTGGGCTAATTTCACATAATAAATTAACCTAAAGCATGTCATTAAACTGCGGGAGTAAACTGGAGCACCCAAAGCCCATGGACACAGGGAGGACATGCTGACTCCACAAAGAGAGGACTCAGACTGTGCCACCAGGGATCAAACCCAGGACCTTCTTGCGTTGAGGCAACAGTGTCATCCACCAAGTCACCACACCACCCATCTGAAGTATGTACAGTGGTGCTTGAAAGTTTGTTAACATTTTGTTTGTGAATTTTCTATACACTCACTGATCACTTTATTAGGTACACCCCCTTGTTTAAACACTCATTGTCCATTTTAGCAGTTCCACTTACCATATACTTGGTAGTTCTACAACTACAGACTGTAGTCCAGCTGTTTTTCTTCATACTTAGTTAGTCCCCTTTACTTTACCACCTTTACTCTAATGCTCAGGATCCCCACAGTGACACCACACATCAGTTACTATTTGGGTGGTGGATCATGCTCACAAACTTCACAAACTTTGAAGTTCACAAACTTTCAAGCGCCACTGTAAGTAAACAACTAGCATAGATTAAATATATAAATGGTATCTTTTTACTTGCACCATGGTGACCTGCTATGGTTGTTTGTATGTCATCAGAACTTAAATGGCCTGAAATACAGTTGAACAATAATGTGAATGGAGACTCAGAAACTGACATCCCACCTGTGTCCAAGTGATGTGAGCTAAGATTTAATTGCAGCTAGATAGCCACCATTTTAAGCAGTGGTGAGGAGGGTATTTAATCCTCATTGTCTTAATAAGGATATTATTTGTAGGCTGTTCTACCTCTCTTAGATGATCACAATCATGCGAATGTGGCCAGATTTTGTCTTTTTTCTGATGTAAAAAAAAGCATGTGCATAGCTTATTTCTGGTGAAAGTGGTGTCTTCAGAGATCTGTCTGGTTTCTTTTGGTGTAGAAATATGATTATGTAAAAACTGAAATACAGACATACCAATTGTATATAATTGAAGACAGTTTTGTTTTATTTTTATTTTCTGGAGGGGGCATTACCTGTAACATTTCTTTTCAGTAGACTAGACCATTGATTTCTGTAGGTTCTGTAGTCTGTAGGTTGATTTCATTAAAAAATACCAGATAAAACTTAAACTTAAACTTAAATAAGTTTAACTTAAATAATATTTGAAATCTTTTATATATAGGCATAAACAAAACAGCCAGAAGAGTCCCTGATAACTTTGGGTGTCAGTGCAGATATATTTTTAAAAAACATATAATCAGTGACTATGCAGAAGAGTTGCAATAAAACCACAACTAGCATTTAGAGATTATATACACACAGCAATACTCATACTAAATATGTTTAAATAAGTTTACAAACAGCATGTGTATGAGCAATCCTTAAATTGTTCAATGGTGAGAGGATTTTAGGTTCAGGTATGTAAAACAAACATTTAAACTTTTGGCACATACAATTCATTGTGGTGATTCGATTTTGGCAAGCTTTTACAAATCCTAATGCATGTGGGATATTCAATTCACTGTGAAAACCAAGAATAGTTGGGAGGTAAGAGAATAGGAATTGAAAAAGCAGATGATCTCCCATCAACCCTCACTTACGATGAAGCAAATGCACAGATCTTAATCCAGAAAGGTGAGCTTCTATTGTTCAAATCCCACGTCTGCCAAGCTGCCACTGTTGGGTCCTTGAGCAAGGCCCTTAACCCACAATTGCTTGGATTGTAATACTGTATCAATTGTAAGTCGCTCTGGATAAGGGCGTCTGCTAAATGCTGTAAACGTAAATGTGTTGTCATGAACCTGACTGGTATAATCTTTAATAAGCATTGTAATTCCATTAAATGCAAGTGGCTGAATTTATCTGCTTTCATCTGGATATTTTTAAACATTAATCAAGGCTAATAGAGGTTCATTCCAGTTCATGTGGTCACAGTGAACCTTCTGTTTCATTTACTTTATCCACATCTTAGTTATTTAAATAGCTTGCCTGCCCCATATAGACAGTATGCTTTAAACTCCAGCTAGTAATATTTGACTTTCCAATGTAATGTCATTAATGCAGAACATTGCGTATTGCCGTATGAATAGGTTGATTCTTCTAATACAGCTGTCCAAATTTTATCCCTCCCCTCCTATTTGGAAATGCAATCAGGACACCAGAACGAGAAAACTTTCCACTCATTAGACCACCTCTAACATGATGTCAGGTAGGTAGCAACAGGAGTAGGACGAGGAAGGGAGGGAGAGATATAGCAAATAGGGCAACTGGGAGAGAACAACAGCGGAAACACTCCTGACTTTATCCACAGCTGCCATCGCCAGACCAAACCCTTCATTCTGAACCAAAGTAAGTACAATTTTTGTTACATTTATTGCATTCATAGAGACTAACTTTGGGCAATGTTGGATGTGAACAAAGAGAGGGATTTCCAACAAGATACTAACAAATATGGGTTGCTATGGTTGCGACAGGTGCTATAGCAAGTATAGAAGTATTCAACATCAGAATCTCCTTTTAAACATGGTGTTTATAGTGAACTAACATCATGTTGTTGTAAAAAACAATTACAATTATAGCTAAAACACTATTAACAAATTTCATATGAAGTAGACTCAAATAAAATAAAAACTATAAATGAATTTAGTCAATTCTAGTTAAACAGGTTTTTTGTAGCATACTGACATAATCAGTTAAATCATGAACTGAGCCAGATGATTATATTTATTTTATTCATTTTTACTTTAAAAATTATTTTAAAAAACTAAATAGCAACTAACAAGTTACACTAAAGGCTAACAAAACAAAGATAATTTAAAAAATAAATAAATATATAAATAAATAAATAAATAGCACCATCTAAATGACCCTTTATTACCTCTAACTCAAATTTGAATGCTACTTATTGCATATTCCAATTTCAAATTCAATCATATTCCTTTTTTTAACTTGTTTTAAACTATTTTTTAACCTTGTTTTAACATTTTATTTTAACATGTTGGTATGTGCTGTACAGTAAACAAAACCCAAAAGACAAATGCATTCATGTTAAAGTCTCTTAAGCTATGTAAATACAGCACACAAATATTTATATACGTGTAAAATATTTTAAATAGCTTATATGGTTTCAGTAGGATGGCTCCAGATAGTTTCCAAGGTCCTGCTGTTGCAAATCACCTAACAGAATATAGTTACACAATACACAATACAATATAGGTTACCCTATAATGCTGTAAATGGAGAGATGAAGAGAAAGGCAGAGAGTCAAATTTGGGAAGACCTGTTGACACGCAAGGTGGTTTCCACAGCAGCTTCCTGAAGGAGGTCATGTATCTTCCTCCAGGGATGTGAAGTAACAAGGCGTGCTTTGCACTTGTACCTGTGGGAATCACTGAGAACAAACAAGTTGTTAATTGGGTGTGGGCAAAAAGACCCACTGCAAACAAGCCTCCATAGTAGCTATAGATATATCATCTTCCTATAATTTACTAGTAGAGGTGTAGTCAAGACCACACACACACACGTCTATGGAATATACTTTTTTTTAATCAAGCTTTTTTTTACCAAGCTGTTTGTGTATACTGAGTTCTATTAATGAATATAATCACTGCATATCAAATGCATGAGATTGGATTACACCTGCTTCCTCTATATACACTTTCAGTATAATCCATTCAAAGAAAGGTATCAAATATACCTCTTTTATTGTTCCCTATTAATAAAAATCGTTTTGTGCTAGACTGAAATGTATTTGAATATGCAAAGTTGAGTGATTCCATATCCATAGAAACAAACTAATGTATGCAAACACCTTAGTCATTGTATACTTTCCATCAACAAATTTATGCCATGCAGACAAATAGGCAACCAGTGTGACAGCAAATAACCAAAACAAAATGAACCAATTGTTAATAAACGTCCATGTCACTTTGTGATTGCAGGTGAAAGCGGAAAAAACATTACAACTCTCACATCAACTAATAAAATGGGTTCCATCACTGGCACAAAAGGTAATCTGTAAAGATCAGCTATTTCTGTTTGTAAACTAGTATAAATAATAAGATACATAACTGCTTCCATTTATGTATTATATCTAAAAATATACAAATATGTATTATATCCAAAAACAATGGACACAAAGGCAGGAATTTAATCTGGTCAGGACTAGAGTCCATCACAGGACATCATGAGTTTACAATCACTTATACTCAGAGTCCATTGGTTTGGTATGCATTTGGTTTGGAAAACATTCACAACTCCAAACAGTCAGAAACTGGAGTCATGGGTTAAATCTGGGCTGCTGGAACTGTGTGGTGCCAAAACAACCACCAACAGCTTTAATTGTAGAAGTAAATTAATTAAAAAAAGAAATGAAAAAAAAAGAAAAAAAACAATGATAGCTTGAAAAATATAAACAAAAAAAATCAACATTTAAATGGAAATGTGATGATCCATAGCTTTCCCTCCACTGTTGGATCTCAATCGTTAGGTGTGAGTAAATTTTGTCTGTTCATCTTGTGCTGTGTAGCTTCACAATCTCTTTCTCATTCCAGCAGGTTTCTTTCTTTTTGTATTATTGCAAATGAGCTTGGTGTTGTATACAGCACAGCAGAATTCTACAGTGAGTTTACCGACTGATCCATCGAACACCACTTGGAACAGCAACATCACCAGTACATATACTCAACTAATGAATGACAACACAACACTCTCCAGCCTGCTAAACTCCTCCATCATACCAAGTACTAATTTTACTAAATTGTCTTTTTTCTGATCTTGTGTTATGCAATATTTTAGCTATACATCTGTGCACTGATTTTTTTCCCCCTAATTAGCAACTATTACAGCAACATCCATCACTACCAAGACCACTGCTACTATTACTACTACTGGAAGCACCACCCCTGCAACCAATGTAAGATATAAACCTTATTGCATCACCGTGTACAAAATAAAAAACATATTTATAAAAGAATGACAAAGATTAAGCTTAGTCAACAATAAAACACAGATAAAAATCAATTGTGTTACTATAAATTGTTTGATATACATTTGTCAGAAGATAATTTTTGTCTGAAGAGTTAAGTATACTGTACACTTAATGTTTTTATTCAAAAGGGCAAGAAATGTCACAAGATCAGCTGTAGTGGTGAAACCTGTTATCAAAGCAGCACAACTGTAGGGATGTGTGCTCCTGGTCAAAACTTCTGTATGGTAAATATACACTTTTCACAAGTTACAGCAGAAAGGATGCAATGTACTGTATGGTAGTGGACAGTTCTCCATCTAATGATCTCTGTTATTTCAGCTACTCCCACTGCTAAAGGTTTATAAAACCGCAATGGATTTAACTGAATATCTCTGTTACTCTTGTTGTGGCACTTACATAGGTTTCTACATACCCAACAAGTCAGTTAACCCTGTCCTCCTAAATCAAATCTTAATAAAAATTCTATACATAGGGGGATAAATTCTATCCTCAAATGTTTGGCCATATATACATTACATGGGTTTGCTGTACCTTCCCTTTGTAAACCCATGGATAGTAGCTATACCAACATCCAATCTTTTGAGAAAGCTTTCCTGTAAATTTTGGAAACAGATGAGAGGATTCACTTACATTCAGTAATGAGACCATTAGTCAGGAAAGGGAATTAAGTTAGGAGATCAGGTCTTACAGTTGGTACTCCAATCCATTCCAAAGAATTTGGATCACTCTGAAGGGTCCATTCATGCTAATCAATGTTTGCTTGTGGTAGGACTGTGGTCGTGTTTAAGGTGCTGGACTATAGACCAGTACAGTTGTGCTTGAAAGTTTGTGCACCCTTTGGAATTGTCTATATTTCTGCATAAATATGACCTAAAACATCATCAGATTTTCACACCAGTCCTAAAAGTAGATAAAGAGAACCCAGCTAAACAAATGAGACAAAAATATTATACTTGGTCATTTATTTATTGAAGAAAATGGTCCAATGTTATATATTAGTGAGTGTCAAAAGTATGTGAACCTCTAAGATTAGCAGTTAATTTGAAGGTGAAATTAGAAGCAGGTGTTTCAATCATTGGGATGACAATTAGGTGTGAGTGGGCACCCTGTTTTATTTAAAGAACAGGGATCTATCAAAGTACTGCTCTTCACAACACGTTTGTGGAAGTCTATTCATGGCACGATTTTCTGATGACCCTCAGAAAAAGTGTTATTGATCTCATCAGGCTGGAAAAGGTTACAAAACCATCTCTAAAGAGTTTGGACTCCACCAATCCATCAGTCAGTGACAGATTGGTTAACACCTGGAAGGGAAATGCAAGACCATTGTTACCACCCTCCCCAGGTGTGCTCGAACCAACATAAAAGTTCACTTCAAGAGCAAAGTAATAGTTGGCGAGGTCACAAAGGACCAAAGGGTAACTTCTAAGCAACTGAAGGCCTCTCTCACATTGGCTAATGTTAATGTTCATGAGTCCCCCACCACTGAATAACCATGGTGTGCATGGCCGGGTAGCAAGGTGAAAGCCACTGCTTTCCAAAAGGAACATTGCTGCTCGTCTGCAGTTTGCGAAAGATCACGTGGACAAGCCAGAAGGCTATTGCAAGAATGTTTTGTGGATGGATGAGACCAAAATAGAACTTTTTGGTTTAAAAGAAAAGCGTTATGTTTGGAGAAAGGAAAACACTGCATTCCATCATAAGAACCTTATCCCATCTGTGAAACATGGTGGTGGTAGTATCATGGTTTGGGCCTGTTTTGCTGCATCTGGGCCAGGACGGCTTGCCATTGATGGAACAATGAATTCTTAATTCTATCAGAGAATTCTAAAGGAAAATGTCAGCACATCTGTCCATGAACTGAATCTCAAGAGAAGGTGGGTAATTCAGTAAGACAATGATCCTAAGCACACAAGACGTTCTACCAAAGAATGGTTAAAGAAGAATAAAGTTAATGTTTTGGAATGGCCAAGTCAAAGTCCTGACCTTAATCCAATCGAAATGTTGGAATGAGTTGAAGCTGTTCTGTACGGAGGAATGGACAAAAATTCCTCCAAGCAGGACTGATCAACAGTTACAGGAAACGTTTAGTTGCAGTTATTGCTGCACATGGAGGTCACACCAGATACTGAAATCAAAGGTTCACATACTTTTCCCACTTACTAATATGTAATAATGGATCATTTTGTTCAATCAGTAAATCACCAAGTAGAATATTTTTGTCTCATTTGTTTAACTGGGTTCTCTTTATCTACTTTTTAGGACTTGTGTGAAAATCTGATGATGTTTTAAGTCATATTTATGCAGAAATATAGAAAATTTTAAACGGTTCACAAACTTTCAAGCAGCACTGTAGGTGCAGGGTTCAAATCCCACTTCTGCCAAGCTGCTACTGTTGGGTCCTTGAGCAAGACCCTTAACGCACAATAGCTCTGGATAACAGCGTCTACTAAATAACTAAAATGTAAAATGTTGTGTGATGAAACAGTAAATGACCTTCCTCCAACATCCTGTCATTGAATTTTGTGGAGCCAAACCACGAGAAAGAGATCCTTGTCATTATTCCTCCATCCTCCTGAATCAACGTCACCCTTAGACTGCCAGATGGCTGAGTATGTTTTCATCATAGAGAATTTTTAATGCATATCCACTACTAAAGAGTCTAAGATGCTTTGTACAACCAATGTGTGGCCTTGCTTGTGGTGAAAGTAGGTTTGTGTAGTTTGGTTTGTAAACCTAATTCATGCAAATCCCAATCAAGAGATCTTCTGTTGGTGTTGCTGCCAAAGGCTGTTTGAATCTTGGTAGTTGCAACCCATGCCAGCTACTGCTTACTACCTGCTTTCTAATTTACCTGTTATTGCTCCTAGGCACCTCCACATTACATTATGAGCACTTGTTGACCACACAGCTCCAACAATGCAGAAATGTGATAACTTGATGTCAATCCCCTGTTATGGTTCATTCTACTGTAATGAAGACTGTGTGGCTATATGCTTGATTTTAAACATCTCTTAGGAATGGGTGTGGCTGAAATAGTCAAACAAAAATATTATGACTCTTTCCATTCAGCTGAAGAAGACACCATCTGGGACTGTGGTGAACTGGTCAGGAGGTTGTGTTGAGGACTGTAGTAAAGAGACACCGTGCACTTCCTCCACTTCTGCTTGCATCATTGAGTGCTGTAATGCTACCACCACGTCATCCTGCTTCAAGCTTACAGGCGTGTTGAACATTCTTGGATCTGGCACCGTGGCTCTGCAGTGTCACATGCAGTTGATAGTATTTTCATTCTTCCTCTGGTGCCTGAGCATGGGCAGATCATATGGGTAGCTCAGCATTTTAGATTTTGTGTTCCCAATGTGCCTGAGCATAAACTGTAGGTCTCTGCTGAGAGTGTATGCTTGTGTGTGTGTGTGTGTGTGTGTGTGTGTGTGTGTGTGTGTGTGTGTGTGATATTAACTGCATGCTAAATGAAGCCTAGATGCACTATGTCTACAGAATGTTCTATAAAGAGATTACATATGTACTATTAAATGTCTGTAACGTAATGTCACAGTTTAACACATATAATCCATACTATAAGATAGAACCAGATGAGGGTGAGCAATGGAAGGGTGAGCAATGGAAGAAGTTGACCAGCTCATGCCATACAAATATACATGATCTATCTTAGCTTTGCATGTTTTCTGTTTTGCATTGACATATGACAACTTGTAAGGAAGTTCAGTTAAAGTCATTTTAATTGGTGTTTCCAAATGACTTTGTCAAGTTAATCATATACCTGTTCCACAGTATCTTTCTCATTCAAATGAAAACAATCCATCTTAACAATCAATCCGGTCACTTTTTTCCAGGCATACCATCACGGCTGCATAACAATACAATTTGCATAAGTGTGCACTTTATATGAACAATGTCTATAATATTTGTAATCTACATGTTTGGAAAGTAAAATGGCTGTGTGACCAAAAAGGTTTAGCTATGACAAACCAAACACTTTATTTTCGAATAGAGATGTATTGCACTGATTGCATAACCACGTCTATAGTTTATGGTACAAATGAAATAGTTCTTAATAACATATAGGTTGCATGTCTCATTTGTGAGTACTCTTGTACAATTAAAAATAAACATATACATAAAGACCAAAATGACTTGTAAGACTTATTTATTTAGCTGTAAGAAACCCTTTCACTAAATGCAAAGAAAAGGAGTAGGAACATGAATGAAGAATTAGAACAATCCACTACTGTAATGGACAACTCTCTGTCATTGCCAACAAAGGTTATGTTACAAAGTATTGAGTTGAACTTTTGTTATTGACCAAATACTTATTTTCCACCATAATTTACAATTAAATTCTTCGAAAATCCTACAATGTGATTTCCTGGATTGTTTTCCTCATTTTGTCTGTCATAGATGAAGTGTACCTATGATGAAAATTACCTCTCTCATGAAAAGACCTCTCTCATCTTTCTAAGTAGGAGTACACATCATCCTGAATAGCAAACAGCACAAGTGGTACTCCCTCATCCCAATCCTTCCTGACCTGTAGGCAGTATGTCTGCAGCATTCTCTTGAACGTCTGATGGAACCACCCTAAAGCACCCTGTGACTCAGAATGGTAAGCATTCATAACCTGTTCCTCATTAGTTCCTGCATGAACTGTTTGAGCCCTTGTCAGACTGGACAGACGTAGGAAGTCCAAATTTTGAGCTGAACTTAGAGAGCTTTAATTACTGCCTTGGTTATATAGGAATTGCCTCCGGAAATCGAGTGACTCTACACATTAAAGTTAACAGATAGCAATTTCCTGAGCAAGTCTTAGGCAAGGAACCAACGATATTAACAAAAATGTGTTTGAATGGCTCTCCTAAATCAGGCATTATCTGAATGGGGCTGGTTAAATAACCTGGTGAGGTTTCCCCTCAACCTCTCACAAATGGCATGTGCAAAATAAATGAGTGATGTCCGTCTTTATCACTGGAAAATGACATACACTCATTGACGACAAAAAAAAAAAAAATTCATGAGATGTTGGAATCGAATGAAACCTTATTGTTACGATACGCCTCTAAAAAACTGGCGAATTGTGTGAAACAGAAAATAAAATGGCCTTTAGGACCCAATCACAGTTAGCTCCAGATGGTAGGGGTGAACCAAAAATATAACTAAATAATGAGAAACCAAATGGATAAATAGAAACAAAACTGCACATCTAGTAGCTGGCAGCTGAGGGTTGAACCCTGATTGGTCACATCAGGATCCGTTGCACTAACGTCTCGCCACAAGTGGGCTGATACAGACGGCATTCCTTTGCGTTGTTCTCCGTTTCTCATTCGTAGCGTTTTCGGTTCACCGGTTACGTCTTGTAAGGCGCTTAAACATGTTTTTTATCGTTTTTCGCTACTGTGTACGGTTTACCTTATGCTATGTAATCCATTTATGTTTACGTTCTATCGTGAGGCCTGCCTATCTGTGTTTGGTGTTCAGCACGTTTATTAAACAATATGGTGATATCTGTAGAACCTGCACTCGTCTCTTATGTGCCCGTTAAGCCCCGTCATGACAGAATACTTCGCCCAACAAAGGAGACGGCAGGTCATCATGCCGCCCCGGTTCAGCCTGCGTGGGCCGAGCTGCCAAAAAAATTTGACGGCGATCCCCGTCAACGTGCTTGGTCTACTTACGCCAGTACCCTCATTACACGGATGAGGAGCGTCTCGTGTTTGTTAACTGGCATCTCACAGGCAAAGAGCTTGACTGGGCAGAGGCCAACTGGTCCCAGTTGTTTCTGGGAACTTATGACCATCAGCTTAACCATCAGCTAGATCCCCAGCTTGCGAGCAGCCATTTTAGTCAAGCGTCGGCGAGCGCATGTGAGTTCCGATTTTAAGCACGCTAGCTCAGTAGTTAAGCCGATAGTGTCTTGTTGTGCCAAGTCTGACCATGCTAGCTCAGTATTAGAGCCAATGGCAATGGATGTCGCTATTTCTGACCTTGCTAGCTCCGTAATAGAGCTGATAGCGATAGATGTTAGTGTTTCTAGCTCAGTATTTGAGCTGATAGCTGCGGACGTTTGGGTTTTTGAACAAGCTAGCTCAGTTACTGAGCCAATAGCTTCTCATTGTCCTGTTTCTGAACAAGCTAGCTCAGTTATTGAGCCAATAGCTTCTCATCATCCTGTTTCTGAACAAGCTAGCTCAATTCTAGAGCCGATAGCTTCTCATTGTCTTGTGTCTGAACAAGCTAGCTCAGTTATAGAGCCGATAACTTCTCATTGTCCTGTTTCTGTACAAGCTAGCTCCATTATAGAGCCGATAGCTTCTCATTGTCCTGTTTCTGACCATGCTAGCTCGATACTAGAACCGATAGCGATAGATGTTTGTGTTATTGAATACGCTAGCTCAGTTGTTGAGCCGATAGCATCTCGTCGTGGTGTTTCTGAACTCGCTAGCTCAGATATTGAACCGATAACGTCTCGTCATGGTGTTTCAGAACACGCTAGCTCTGTACATGAGCCGATAGCGTCAAAGGTCTGTGTTTCTGAACTTGCTAGCTCAGATATTGAACAGATAACATCTCGTTATGGTGTTCCTGAACACGATAGCTCCATAAATGAGCCGATTAGCATCAAAAGCATGTGTTTCTGAACTCGTTAGCTCTGTTGTTGAGCCGATAGAGTCAAGTTATGGTGTTTCTTAACAAGCCAGCCCAGTTACCGAGCCGATAGCATTTCGTGGTTCTGTTTCAGAACCGGCTAGCACCGTAAATGAGTTGATAACGTCAGATGTTTGGGTATCTGAACTCGCTAGCCCAGTAATTGGGTCGTTAGGCTCTGGTCATCCCGATTCTGAACACGTTAGCTCTATGTGTGGGCTTAGTAGTTCGGTGTCTACTCAAGTGACTCCTGCGCCACGGACAATTGCACCTATTCCCGCGCCAAGGACATTTGCGCCGACTCCCGCGCCACAGACATTCGCACAAAGGACATTCGTGCCAACTCCCGCGCCACGGACTTTAGCTTCTATTCCAGATCCAGCGCCAAGGAGGACCGAGGGTGGCTGTCCTGGTCCAGAAGCGTGCACCGAGGGCGTCCGTGCTGGAGACAGAAGCCGTGAGTTCAAGAAAGGCCTTGCCAGAGGCCCTGTGTCCAAGAGAGGCCTTGCCAGAGGTCGTGTGTCCGAGAGAGGCCTTGCCAGAGGTCGTGTGTTCGACAGAGGCCTTGCCAGAGGCCGTGTGTTCGACAGAGGCCTTGCCAGAGGCCGTGTGTTCGACAGAGGCCTTGCCAGAGGCCGTGTGTTCGACAGAGGCCTTGCCAGAGGCCGTAGTGGTTTCGACAGGCCTTGCCAGAGCCGTTGTTTCGAAGAGGGCCTTGCCATAGGCTGTGTGTTCGCAGAGGCCTTTGCCCAGAGGGCCCGTGGTGGTTTGACAAGGCCTTGCCAGAGGCCGTTTGGTTTGACCAGAGGACCCTATGCCCCGAGGAAAAAAAAAAAAAAAAAAGAGGCACCTTGCCAGAGGCCGGGTGTCCGACAGAGGCCTTGCCAGAGGCCGTGGGTTCCCATGAGGATGAACAGGAGGTCATGTGTTCCCGTGAGGACCAGCAGGAGGCTGTGTGTTCCCGTGAGGACCAGCAGGAGGCCGTGGGTTCCCGTAAGGACTTGCAAGAGGCCATGTGTTCCTGTGAGGTCCAGCATGAGGCCGTTAGGTGGTTTTTGCGGCTTTGACGGCATTCCTTCGCGTTGTTCTCCGTTTCTCATTCATATCGCGTGGTTAGCCCACTTCTCTCGTCCTTTACTGCAGCATAGCTCATGTTTGTTATGGTGTAGCTGCTTATCCTGTTATGTTTGTGTGCTGTTGTTAAGCCCGCTCAGGTTCACGTGTTTTCGGTTCACCGGTTACGTCTTGTAAGGTTATCGTTTTTTGCTACTGTGTACGGTTTAGTTTACCTTATGCTATGTAATCCATTTATGTTTATGTTCTATCGTGAGGCCTGCCTATCTGTGTTTGGTGTTCAGCACGTTTATTAAACAATATGGTGATATCTGTAGAACCTGCGTTCATCTCCTATGTGCCTGTTAAGCCCCGTCGTGACAGAATGTTATACAGTGGTGTGAAAAAGTGTTTGCCCCATTCCTAATTCCTATTTTTTTTGTCACACTTAAGTGTTTTGGAACATCAAACCAATTTAAATATTGATCAAAGACAACACAAGTAAATACAAAATGCAGTTTTAAGTGAAGGTGTTTATTATTAAGGGAGAAAAAAAATCCAAACCTACATGGCCCTGTGTGAAAAAGTGATTGCCCCCCCTTGTGAAAACATAATTTAACTATGGTTTATCACACCTGAGTTCACTGTCCCTAGCCACACCCAGGCCTGATTATTGCCACACCTGTTTTCAATCAAGACATCACTTAAATAGGACCTGCCTAATAAAGTGAAGTACACCAAAATATCCTTAAAAGCTACACATCATGCCGAGACCCAAAGAAATTCAGGAGCAATTGAGAAAGAAAGTAATTGAGATCTGTCAGTCTGAAAACGGTTATAAAGTCATTTCTAAAGCTTTGGGACTCCAGTGAACCACAGTGCGAGCCATTATCCACAAACGGCAAAGAAATGGAACAGTGGTGAACCTTCCAGGAGTGGCCGGCCAACCAAAATGACGCCAAGAGCACAGCAACTACTCATCCAAGAGGTCACAAAAGACCCCACAACAGCATCCAAAGAACTGCAGGCCTCACTTTCCTCAGTTAAGGTCAGTGTTCATGCCTTCACCATAAGAAAGACTGGGCAAAAATGGCCTGCATGGCAGAGTTCCAAGATGAAAACCACTGTTGAACAAAAAGAACATTAAAGCTCATCTCAGTTTTTCTAGAACACATCTTGATGATCCCCAAGGCTTTTGGGAAAACATTCTGCGGACTGACGAGACAAAAGAACTCTTTGGAAGGTGTGTGTCCCATTGCATCTGGTGGGAAAGTAACACATTATTGCAGAAAAAGAACATTATACCACCAGTAAAATATGGTTGTGGTAGTGTGATGGTCTGGGGCTGTTTTGCTGCTTCAGGACCTGGAAGACGAGCTGTGATAAAAGGGAACTATGAATTCTGCTGTCCACCAAAAATCCTGAAGGAGAATGTCCGGCCATCTGTTCGTTACCTCAAGCTGAAATGAACTTGGGTTCTGCAGCAGGACAATGATCCAAAACACACCAGCAAGTCCACCTCTGAATGGCTGACCTGACCTGAAGTCCTGACCTGAATCCTATTAAGATGCTGTGTCATGACCTTAAAAAGGTTTTAAGGTCAAAAGTTTTTTCATACTCAAAAACTCTCCAATGTGGCTGAATTACAACAATTCTGCAGAGATGGCCAAAAATCCTCCACAACGCTGCAAAAGACTCATTGCTGCTGTTGCTGCTAAAGGTGGCCCAACCAGTTATTAGGTTTAGGGGGCAATCACTTTTTCACACAGGGCCATGTAGGTATGGATTATTTTCTCTTTCTCTTTGATCTCCGAAGCAGCGCGGGGCAATTCACAGAACTGCCCACACCTGGCAGCATGAAAAAGAGGGCACAAATGGGGCATTACACCAGCTGCTCTAATACGGGGCTAATGAGCCCAGAAAGGAAATGGGGGGTTAAGATGGCTCGTGACGCTGGAGCGAGCAAGCCGGAAGTCGCTGAAGCAAAGCTGCAAAGGGTGAACTGAGCGGAAAAGGCAGGATCTGTCCCTACACTAAAATCTACACCCTATCAGTCACCACCGGATATCCTGATCCGTACATTGGCTGGATCCTTAAAGCAGACAAGGTCTACCAATTACCATAACACTAACAAACTGAGGTGGCAGCACGCATGAGACAGATAAGGTCTCGAAATTGGAAGTAACCGTAGCGTCCCTAAGCACAGTGGAAAACTCGCATAGACGCTACGGGTTCCGGCCAATACTGGGCAAGGGTACAACCTCTGACTGAACTAGAGTGTGCTCTTAAATAACAACGGTAACAGGTGTTGCTGATGCCGCAATCGTGCAGCTTAAGCAGGTGCTTGCATGATCGAGCTCACTGTGAAAATCCTGGCATCATAACTAAGTCAACACTGACCTCAAGTGTCAGCTAGGAGGAATCCCCACAGTGCTAGTGATATATGTAAGTGGTTACAGTATTAGAGCGAAAGGATACGTTTACTAGGGAAAACTGACAGGAGGCTCTAGTTACCCTGTTAGACCGCCTCAAGCCTGGATACAAGATGAGATACGGTTGGGTATTGGAGGCAGACTGGTTTTGTATGGTATACTGTGACACATTTTCCCACAGATGTTGCAGCGGAGCCTGTAGATCCTCATCCATCACACCAGCAGGACCAGGGGAAGTGCATCACTCCACAACAAAGGCAGGATTGATGTGCTCACCATGAGGCCTCAATACTCAAACATATAATGGTCACTGTAATAAATTTCCTTTTGCTAAGCGCCTGGAAATGGACTGGGCAGAGAAAGGGGTGTGTAGGGAAGGTGTCACCTGTGTCTGGATGGTGGACAGTGAAACTGTGGGAGCTGCTCGTGTTTATCGGTGGATCAAATGATCCCCTCTACTGGGCTGGCAAGAGCCTGTTCGCCCTGTGTGCTTGCTCTCACGGAACTACTGCTCCCAAAACTTCCTAATAGCTAGTCCAAACAGCCTAGATGACAGGCAATTCACCAAAATGACCATTCTGCTTCTCTCAGTGCAATAATGCGCTCCGTCTCAAAGCTTGTCACCTGGGCAAAATGTCTTTGAGTGTGTTGTAGAGGCATGTCTAGTAGTCAATGACCTCTCACAAAGAGGTACAATACCAAAAAGTAGACTCTGAGAGTCTTTTTATAGGGCAGTGGGGGATAGCACTTTTATGCCCTCTTATGTCTAATCAGACTACACTTGTAATCATTTACATATCTGCGCGAGTCATAACCGAGTTTTTCTGCAATCCAACAGTTCTATCTGCGTGCTTTCTTTTTTTGTCAGTGAGTATATTTCAATACATGCATGTATGATATACGAATTTCGGGTCTGAGTGGAGCCAAGGTGGTCATGAGCAAGCTAAAGAACATAAGCACTTCCTCATCAATAACTCATCTTCATTGTGGTAGCCTAGCAGTTAAGGTACTGGACTATGGCCCAGAACATGCAGGGTTCAAATCCCACCTCTGCCAGTCTGCCACTGTTGGGTCCATGAGCAATGCCCTTAAACCACAAATGCTTGGATTGTAAGCTAAATGACTAGATGTAAAATGTAAATATAAGTGAGCCACAGAAAGTTTATTCACCACAGACTGAAAATCAAGGTAGAATCCTCTTTCTGAGTTAGAATGAATTATCATGGTTCAGTGGCAAGGTAGGAATGATGAGTGACTCCAAGTTCCACACCCTGAATCAACTTGTCACTTTCACTGTAAGAACTGTAAAAATGTTAAAGCACTGTCCAGAATTAATGACTGAACTGCAAAAAAATCACACAAAATCTGAAAAGGCTGTTTAACCCCACCTGCACATAGAGACACAAAGCTAGTAGGGCTTAAATGCTGGTTCAGTCATGGCTCACAGCAGTTAGCGTTTAGTCACAGCTCTGACTTTCTTAACAGAAGCCTGCTGTCTAGCATCCTTGTGCTTCGGTGAGGGACAGGATGCAATGAAATGACCAAGCCTGTGGCAGTAGAAACATTTATGGGAGTTGAGGTCGATTGGTAGCATAGACAAAGGAATTAGCGAGAGCTCTCCCAGCAGAGCATGGGGGAAGCTTCTGCCGAGAAGGTGCCATAAACACAGTCAAATGTCTAAACACATATTTGTCTGCAGACATAGCAGCCTGAGGCAAAACATTAATTTTGTGTTCACATAAAATACAGGGCAACATGCCCAGATACACACTACTGAAACGCTTCCAACAGTAGTAGTTTGTTAAGTAGCTGAAAATTCTCAACTACAATGGGGCAAAAAAGTATTTAGTAAGTCACTGATTGTGCAAGTTCTCTCACTTAGACAGATGAGAGAGGTCTGTAATTTTCATCATAGGTAAACATCAACTATGAGAGACAAAATGAGGAAAAAAAATCCAGGAAATCACATTGTAGGATTTTTAAAGAATTTAATTGTCAATTATGGTGGAAAATAAGTAGTTGGTCAATAAATTTGGTTCAGCTCAATACTTTGTAACATACTCTTGTTGGCAATGACAGAGGTCAAATGTTTCCTGCAAGTCTTCACCAGGTTTGCACACACTGTAGCTTTTATTTTGGCTCATTCCTCCATGCAGATCTCCTCTAGAGCAGTGATGTTTCGGGGCAACACAGACTTTCAACTCCCTCCACACATTTTCTATGGGGTTGAGGTCTGGAGACTGGCTAGGCCACTCTAGGACCTTGAAATGCTTTTTACGGAGTCACTCCTTCGTTGCCTGAGCGGTGTGTTTGGGATCATTGTCATGCTGGAAGACCCAGTCACGTTCCATCTTCAATGCTCTCACTGATGGAAGGAGGTTTTGGTTTA